>QFES01001319.1:0-11690 GCA_003316375.1 Tylopilus plumbeoviolaceoides
TCACACAAAGTAGAGTCAGTGGAGGTGATTTGCCACAGCTCTTCAGTGGAATGGATGGACTGAATGAGAACTAGTCGAACGTTATATCTCCGAGGGCAACAGCGAGAAAAGCGTACCTAAGTGCCGAGGTTGTAACCCTCTCATATCTACATGCCTGATTCGACTCGGACGAGAACCGTCTAGCCAGTCGGAAACTGGTGCTGCACAGCAGACTCAAACCGCCCGGATCACCGAGTGATCATAGGGCGTAGGAACGAAGTCGGAAAATGAGTCATGGTCACAAACCACGTGACAATCATCACGAGTCACGGTTAACTTCAAGTTCAAGTTTTACACAGTTGATCAGAGTCGACCAAGGCCAAAGTTTGGGTGACAGCTCCGACCCGCTGACGAGCAGTCTTGGGACCTGAACCTGAGCCTTCTAGATATGGACCGCACCAATATTATACATCAAAAGCGAATTTTACAAGGGAAGTTCCTTATGTAAAAGATGACTTGAACCCAGGACAGACTCTTCGGACCTCAAGGCTATGCGCTGAGTACCCACATTATCCCCGAAAAAGACAGCATTGCTGTATGTCCTGTATGTGTTTAACTAAAAGGATGTGTTATGAGCATCCTAGACTGGGTCAGGCTGTACGTCTGAAACACATATAATGCGAAGTAGAAGGCAATGCGAATGTCAACCTCCCCGCTTTCTTTTAACAGCTTTGGAGACTTCTCGCTGATAACCATGTTGTCGACAGTGACCGGTACATACCGACAAATCTCATGGTCGGATTGGTGCTGACAACTTGATAGAGTGTTCCCCGCCAAGTGATATCCCCACTAAATCTGCCGTGTGGGCAGTAATGTTCTCGGCGAGTGGGCAGTACCTCGTGAGCGGCGGAGGCACAGATACAGTTCAAGTGTGGCGAGTGCAAGATGGCGCTCAAATAGCAACGATGAACATAAGCGATGTCCTCTGTCTCGCCGTGTCCAAGGATGGCAGATGGACCGTGGCGGGAACGCTGGAAGGTGCGGTCGTCTCAAAACGTGGAAAAGTCTTCAGGCAGAAGGGTTCCGAATCCATCCATGCAGTCGATTTCTCGCCTGACTCGACCCGAGTTGTCGTTGCTTCCAGCAAAGGCACAGTCACCGTCTGGGCCCTAGGGACAACTCTCAGACAGCTGCAAACACTTCACCGTAGCGGTCTAGTTAGAGCCGCGAAGTATTCACCCCAGGGTGATCAGATTGCGACTGCCACCCGTCGTTCTGTTCGAATCTACGACAGCAAGAACGGTCATTTTCTCCTGGACATCAAAGTCAATACAACACCGTGCTACAACACCGGCCTCGTTTGGTCCAACAATCATCTCTTTGTCATCTCCAAAAGCACAATCAAGGAATTCGATGCATCCACCAGGTCAGCGGTCTCGGAATGGACAGTCCCCAATAGTGACATGTCTTCATGCATTGCTCTCTCGCAACATGGGGATTTTATCGCCTATTCCGCGGACCGCACAATCACGGTTTGGGAGAAATCGACGCACACCCAACTTGGTTTTATTCATCATCCTCAATATATATATTGGATCACGCTCTCTCTAGACAGCCAGTTTCTCGCAATTGGTGGAGAGCGCAGAACGATCAGCATAAAAAGTCTCTCTCGCATCATTGTACGTACACTCTCTTGTTTCATTCATTATCTATGACCTGGTATTCAGGAACCCGACATCCAAATGGGTGACGATGCACTCGCCTATTGGAAACAAGGGCAGCTCGCAAACTTGGACACCTTATTGACCACACGGATCAACAAGTCCGAGTCTCGCGACGCCTGCCAGCACTTACTCGCCATTCGAGCCCTTGTGCGGGCACGTGTCAAACACTGGCATGCAGCCCTTGCAGACGCTGAAAAGGTAGTTTGTGTCCAACCTTTCGCGCTTACCTGTGCTAACCTAAATTCACACCGAAGTCCATTACAATCCAGCCATCCATCATGGGTTACATTGCAAAGAGTATCTCCCTTGTCGGTAAGGGTGACAGGCACAAGGCTTACCGGTTCTGTGACATTGCATTGGAGCACTTCCGTTCGTCTCATGTTAGCTTTCTCCTACTCGTCAAGGTCTGTATTTTTATGGTGGCGTAGCGATCCTTACCGACTCATTCCTTAGGCTATCATCAAGTTTATGGCGGGAGAGCAACGCGATGCGATATTCCGCATGAATGACCTCATAGAAAGAGTCCCCTTCAACTCAATATGTTATGGAGTTCAGGTATGCGAATTCATTACCATGTGACAAATGACGGTATTGAAAGCGCCTGAAAGGCTCACATGCATCTCCTTCGCGGAAATTCACTCATGGATAGCAATGATTATGACGGCGCAATACAAGCATTCAAAAGTGCAGCAGCACGAATGCAATGCTTTGGGCGTCGATTGCCCCTGGCGCTCTCGTTGGTAAGCATGTCAATAGATCTACCATTCCGAGTCAGACTTACTCAAGACATTTAAAAGATAACTGGATGGAAATTCGATGACCTTGACATCATAGTCCAACAGCGTCTTTGTGAAGCCTTGTATGCCAAGGGTTGCACGAAGGAGGCGCGCGAATCTCTACTCGACACGGTGAATACATTAGGTGAAAAGCTCTACATGAGTGAATCCAGTACTAGATGGGTTTCTGGTAGGCTCGTGTCGTATTCATATGTCATCCGATCTTTTGAAACTCTCTATAGACTTTACTCATCGATGTCTCTCGGCCGCCGAAGGCGACAAGGCCGAGGTCTCTATCGTAACTGCCATACCGCTCTTAAGAGAGTGGGCAAAAGCAACACTGGTGGATGGCGAGTGGAGGGATTCCATGGTTGCTGCTGCCAAGGTGAGCACTGTTTTCTCCGAGTCTAGGTACCTGGTAGGACTCATGGCAATCACTTACAGTTCACGCTCTGGAGAGTGGCAATTTACAGGGCCGTGTGCGAACGATTGGAAGCCACCGCCCGCATCGCAGATGCTGTCGACTGTTTCAACGAAATGATGACTCAAATGGGTGGGGAAATCTACATAAGTGGGCCCATGACCAAATGGGTTGGTGGTGAGACACAGTTTTCTACGTGTTTATCTGCATCGCATTCAACCTTCTCTAGATTTTGCGCAGCGACGTCTGTCCGGTTGTGAAAGTGACGGTGACGTTGTCTCGATTAACACGAAACTCGACGCCACTTCAAGTTCACTCCATGATTCCCCCACACCGCTTTTGAGGGAGTGGGTGAAGGCGAAATTGACGAACGTCGGGTGGAAAGATGCCTTGGTTGCAACTTCCAACGTGCGCCCCTTTTCCTTTAGTCTGGCATCCTTGTAAGCTTAACATTATTGATTTGTAGTTCCGGTTTACCAAAGTTGCAGTCTATCGGGTTATGTGTGAACGTCTAGAAGCAATTCAACGTGTATCGGACTGCCTGGAATGCTTCTACCAAATGATCAGTGAATTTGGGGACGAGTATGTGAAGACTACCGAATGGCTTCATGGTATTTCTTCTGCTATCTGACTTTCTGTCCTGCATTCAGCCTTTTTTACTAGATTTCATGCAACGCCGTCTCTCCGCTGCCGAACACGCCAACTTGGATACCAGTAATCCATCGATGTTCACCTGGCTTTTGAGACAATGGGTGAAAGCGAAGTTGTTTCGTGGCTCATGGAAAGAAACTATGTCATCCGCCGTTGGTGTAAGTATCTTTCTTTGCTTGTGTATCCATCACAACGCTGAAGCTACATCTGTCTATAGTTTGCAATATCTAGGGAGAAAATCTACCAGATCTTGTGCGAACATCTCGACGAGATCGACTACATTGCGGATGCGATTATGTGTTCCTATGAAATGACGAGTGAATTAGAAAGGACGGACCCGGAAGGAGAATATCTTCAATGGTCTATTCGTGAGTGATTACATACCCCATCGGCTCGCGTATCTAATATCACCCGGTAGACTTCCGTCAGCGATCCTTCCAGAAACTAGAGCATCTCGGAGACGCAGCAATGGATGCCCAACAACACGATATGGCCATCACCTTCTACACGACTACATTATCCCTGCATCCCCCCTTCCCACAGGGCATTCTCATCAAGCGCAGCAAGGCATATCTGGCAATGAAGTTATGGAAAGAGGCTCTAGACGATGCAATGAAGGTACAATTCATTTATCTCATGCAGGGATCGAACTTGAAGTTGATGCATCCAATTAGCTGACTGAAATTGATCCGCTTTCACCATGCGGATATGAGATAAAATACGCAGCGTTACACAAGGCAGGAGAATATGACAGTGCCGTTGATGCGCTTGAGGTCATGCTATCAAAGATGGTCGGGTCAGCCGGCCCGGACGTTCAGCGTGAGTTCTAGCCTTGTCACTATGATAAGGACGATTTGCTTATTTTCTTCACAGTGCTCCATGACCAGTATAGCCCTTCCAGCGCCCGAGCAGCAATTCGCAAAATTGTCCATCGTACTCTACGATATCTGCCCCAGATACTCATCGACACTGCCACTGGGCGGCTCCAAGCTAGAGCTCAGCAAGCATTGGCATTCGAATCCTCCCCAGTCTTCAAAGAACTAGTGTCCTCGATGTCAACGCGGATTGACTATGTCCGGATCAAGCATGAAGTACGTCAGTACTTCCAATACGTGATGCTATCGCACAAATGGGAAGACAACGAGCCCTTGTTCCAGCAGGTCGTACACACATCAGTGTACGACCTGGACAAGTCTTCGACCCATGACAAGTTGCAGACGTTCTGCAAGATTGCTCGAGACGCTGGGTTCCACTGGGCATGGAGCGACACCTGCTGTATCAATAAATCAGATCACTTCGTCCTGCAAGAGGCCTTGGTGGCTATGTTCCAGTGGTACGAGCATGCCGCTTTGACGATCATCTTCCTTCGCGGCGTTCGCTCTACCTCGAAATGTGGTGCGCTTACGAGGAGCGTCTGGAACACACGTGCCTGGACGCTTCAAGAATACGTTGCGTCCAAGGTCATCCACTTCTACACAGAAGATTGGACACCGTATCTCGATCTGAAGTTGCCGAACCATAAAGACTCGCCAGAGGTTATATCGGAGATGGAGGCGGCCACCGGGGTGTCCGCACAGCAATTGAAGGCGCTTCGTCCGGGCTTGAGCAGCATTCGAGAGAAGTTACGTCTTGCTTCCACCCGGCGGACGACACTGGTCGAGGATGCCGCTTATTCGCTGCTTGGAATTTTCTCAGCCAATGGTATATCCGCCATATATGGTGAAGGGAGGGCTTCACTCGGGCGTCTATTAGCGCACATTCTGAGCGGATCTGGTGATGCCAGCGTTCTCGCATGGACCGGGGTGTCCAGCGGCTACAACAGTTGCATGCCAGCCAATATCAACGTATTCAGTATGCCAGCAACATCACATCTCCCGATACGCATCCCGGACATCGAGATGGAAGGCATAATCACTACATCGCTCTCTTCAGTCGACCTCGAAGCCACTCTGAAACTTTACGACCGTCTCAACGACCTTCCTGCACCTTGGTTCGCAGCAGTTCGCCTGAAGCTTCCGTGCATCGCCTTTCAACTCCCCCCTCTTTCAGAAATTCACCGAGCACGTTATCATCGTGTTTATCGAGCGTACAGTGACATATTCGGGGCAGTGGAAATCAAAACTCGACAAGACCTCTCCCGGATGCGTTCTCTGTATCTCGTTCACCCGTGGTTGGATACTCTCCTGGGGCGCGAAAACATGCGGGGTAGCGTCGCAATGGACGACGATTTCGTTCTTGCACCATCATTTTCTGAACCATACACGGACGACGAAGACTTTCTTGATGATGACGTTGACGATCCCCCTTCGGTTCCTTCTACACCAGAGCCACTGTCAGTCCCTGCTCCCGTTCGGGTGATGCCGGTGAACAAGGAAAGGCACGCACGACGGCTCGTTGTCCGTCTTAGACAACCGTTTGGTGCACTCTTGCTCGCGCTGGCATCGACAGGTCGACGCGGGACGGACTATAGGCGCGTTGCGGCCGATAGCTTGATTACTGTACAAATTCAGAAGAGCGTATCGTTGGATGATATTTTGGAGAATGTACGCACGTTTGATGTTTTATAACCACGTACTTAGCATCCTGGCTGACGATCGCCAAGAAACAATGTTGACTCCTCTAGGTGCATCATCACGATGATAACGAAGCCTGTTTGATTCCTTCTCTAAACGGGAGTACTTTTCATATTGGATCGTCGATAACTGCTTCGCTGGCAGAAGCGGCCCTTTTTTATCCAATGCATACGTTGTTGCGACTCCGAGTCGCTTGGGACTGCCAGCCTGAGTGGGGCGTCGGGCTCTGTGACAGCTCGTGCCTCACTGTCGCAGCGCGATGTGTTGCATCTTCTTGAATTCGATCTACTATCGTGTCCGATGGCACAAGTGGACCACTAGTAGCCCGAGGCTTGGTCAATGTAGTCTGGTGACCAGGACGATACAATGGTTGCGGTCGAACTTGAACGTCTGCGCCAGTTGCTGACCTAATACGATGGCACCGCGAGCGCATGGCAAGTTTGGCAAGTCCGGCGACACTGGCACTGACCTTCTCCTTTGTTTCCATTCCAAAATACGATTTACCCTAGCTGTGGGTATGCTGGCCGGCAGAAATCTAACGCCCTCGATGTCGAGATGTAGGAAATTGTACGCCCGGCTCTAAACATGACAAATTGATTGCCAGCGTCCCACGGCTCCGAGCGACACACTCGCAGACGTTCCGGATCTTTCCGACAGGATTGTCGAGCAGGCGCGTTCAGCGATGACTCTATAAGTTCTTGATCCTCAGCCTCCACGGTACAGGTCGCGGTGAGATCATTCCGGTTCCTTTTCGCCGTTGTCGACTGACGGCACGTACAAAACGCATATGGGAATACGTGAACCTCAGCAGGCACGTGCACGACTTGATGTCATGATCACGGCGGAAAACGCAGACCATTAGTAAGTTAGAATGCGGCCTTTGATTAGGTAGCGTATGATGCCCCTCGCTCGGTGAGTCAATGGTGACCGTTAGTGTATACACTTAGTGAATCGTGATTTCTTAGAAGTTACAGCGGAATTTGGGACTCACCAGTTCACAAATTAGTGTTCACGCATGATGGGTAGCTCAGGCTGGAGCCTGCACTGGCAGCAGTTACGTGATAGTGACTCGAAAGAAGCGCGAGCTGATCTTCTTCAACACATGTGACCAACACGAGCACGCCGTCTTAAAAGACGGGAATTACAAACGAATTCTCTATCGCCACCATCGTCGCGAGTTTCTTTCTGTCTCCTATGTGCCCGAACAACTCCCCTTCCCATGGGCCAGAGCATGAACTGCGGTCACGTCCACGTCCACGTTTTCCAAGTGGCGACATGGACGTGGCCCAGGCCCCTTTACTTGAGGACGCAACACCGATGGATGTCGATATGCCGCGGGAGCAAGATATGTACGTCTCATCCATTGTACGCAACTCGAGCCCTCGTCCCATATGACATTGGTATTCTAGTACCTCTGGATGTGTAGGTGGGGCTCCATCTACCGACCAAGGTGGCGAGGAGGCTGCAACTGCGCAAGATCCTATCGGGGCTCAAGTTGCTACGAAGAAAGTCGAGAAGATGTACGTGTTTCGAAGCTCGTATTATGACACCCTATTTTCTCACTGTGTTGTAGGTGTAGATACATAGATGGTCAATTCATTGCAGTGCGCCTGATGTGGTCGACCACATGTAGCGTGCCTTCTGGATCACACGAGGACGATTACAAGTATGCTTCATCCTACCTAAACCGTATAAGCCTGTTCCCTTACCATTTTCGTGACAGTACTCATCCTGCCAAGTCTTGCGGTGCGGCTGAAGAGCCCCGGGGCGAAGACAGGGCAATGGCAGTCGACTCGACCGACAATGCTGTGGATACGTCAAATGATCATGATCCGTACGTGATGCCTGCACAAAACAGATGCCTCTTACTCATTGCTCATCGCATGCAGTGCTGGTAATTCTATCCCACCCAGGCCGTCGCATCTACACCGCCGCGGTTGGGGTCGTCACCCCGACGAAGAGTTTTTCCATACTGTTCCATCATCGGACAGCAGATCTCGCAAGAAACGTGCCGTGTTTCGCCTCTGGCCGCGTCAATCAGGCGTTAAACCATTCGATGACAATGTTGTGCGCCCTGGGACGCTGTCGCCCGATGGTTACCCGTGGGGTGCTACGTTGTACGACTTTTTCAACGTCAGCAAGTCTCCCGATGACTCTTGTTGTCAGTCGATCATGACTGGGAGCCAGCTATCCCAAACGACGGATGCGTTGGGAGAGTCGAAATCCGCCGCTCTCGAAACGGAGTGGGCCATGTCGGAGGGTCAGCCAAGGGTAGAAGGCGCCGCGGATACGGAGGAGTTGATCAGGAATATCGACAAGAAGTTGCGGGTTTTACCTCTCTCACCTATCCCTCACGACAAACCGGGGAAAAAAAGGCGCAACAGGAAACGGAGCAAGAAAAAAATTGAGTGCAATGACACGCAACCCGTTTTCATCCCATCTCCATCGGCGATCCCGGTAACGTCGCCTCTCCATCCGAGCCGTTATCCGAAACCGTGGCCTTTCACTCCCTTTGAAAACGATCTGTCGATCCTTCTCCAGGAACGCATCCCGTTGCATCTATTGCCACAAACGCTCTACGTGCATGATCCATTCTGTTTGCTCGCTGCGCAGAAACAACGGTTTCTCAACACTTCCTGGACGTCCAGGCCCGACATCGTACGAACATACAATCTCCAACTTTCTAAGCATGTACGTGCGCAGTGTGAAGAAGCAAGGAAAACAGCCGATGAATTAGCAACGTTTAAGTCACGCACGCTGATTCTACTAAGGTATCAGCGCACAAAGGAGCAAGTCAATAACCATGATCCCATTATCGAAGTGCCTCTTCCACCTTATCCGCTCCGTTCCACAAAGACCGAGGAGGCCCATTTATACATCTCCCCCGTCGCCAAGGTCGGTGAGGGACATCACTCGATTGTGTACAAGGGCGAGTGGGAGTTACCGCGCGGAATATTTACGAAACAACGCATCTGTCCACTCTGCTTCAAAGAGAGCGTCGACGAGGAGATCCAGCGATTGAAGGATACAGAAAGATGGGACATGATGTTGAGAGCAGTTTCGTGGGGCTCGAATGGGTTTGGAAGATGTGGCCAACTAGCAATGCAAGCAGAACAGGACACAGTCAACGGCTCGGATCTGACTAACCTCACAAGAAATGGGGAGACCATTGAGCGGAAGATCACCTGTATCGTTTGTCCCGACGCAGCTCCATCCCAAATCGTGGAAATGATTGACCAAACCGACACTTGGAATGAGCTCATGAAGAATCCAGAGGTCGATCAGGCAGAGCTCTGGTTTGGCGATGATCACGATGACAAGCCTAGTCAAGGTTCATATGGCGTCCCTGTCATGCGCATCGACCCACCGTTTTCATACGAAAGCCAACAATACTGTACCCACGACGCGTCTGAAGGCTCTGTCCTACGTACCGCCAAGTTCACCGTCGTCGCGAAACTCTCCCTCGAAGGCGACTCCCATCTTTCCAAGGAGACAAGCAACTATCAGAAGTTTCCGGAACGCTTTTTCCAGCACTACAACGGGTATACCTTCGTGCATAAACTGCAGACTATAGTACCTGTCGGCGCCGTTGTACCGCAGTTTTACGGATACTATACCCCACACGAGGATCCAGCAAGAAAACCCGGGCCAGCCGAACCGTGCTACCTCAGCCCTATCCTCCTGCTAGAACATTGTGGCGAACCCATCAACCCCGCGAGGCTCTCGGACGAAGACCAGGAAGAGTGCAAGAGTCTGCTGTTGCGTTTCCACCGTGCCGGATGGCTCCATGAGTCTGTCGCGCCACGCAATTGCCTTGTCCAACGAGGGAAACCGACCGAGTTCCCTCACATACGGGCACGCACGCCAGAGCTGAGTTTCCGGTTGATCGATTTTGGGCGGTCGAGAAAGCATGACGGCACGGAGGAGAGCTGGGAGGAAGAGGAGATGCACAACATGTTCCGAGCCAAACAAGGATACGTAACCTGTAAGTACTGTGAGAAACGGTAGGGTGGTGTTCCAGTAGCTCACACTCGGATACCAGACTAGCCTCAGATATAGCTGTCAACCGATTCCCGATCTGTACACGTATGCTGTATGTTAACTACCGTTAAGTTAAGGGTATGACGCTGGCAAAGTTTGTGGGTCAACAAGCCGATGATCCTGTGTCTCGTGTAAAATTTCGCTTGCACGAGTGTTCTCCGTCAGCAGGGCGGGGTTGTTCGTCGCTGTAGTCAAAGCGGTAAATGATGGCTTGGAAGGGTCTTCGTGCATTATCCGACATACACCCAAGAGGCCATTTCGTCAAATAACGCTGTTCCTTTTGCGCAGGCTCTTAAGTAATATGAAGTTCTTCTCCTTGCCAGTGACGGATCCAGGCGTTGATTATCATCGGCCTTGGGTTCCCTCTGAGTCTGCATCAAACTTGACGACGTCCGGTCAAAGGATTACAATTCTATGATGCATTCGTTAGTATGCTACTTTATGATACTACTCTTCATTGTTGTACGTGTTATTTGCAGGGCAATGCAGAGGGATCGCGAGCGCGTTGAAACGCGTCGGTACGACCGACCACGACTATGAAGAAAACGGTCAGCACGATGGAAGTGGCATCGATGACGTACCTAAAGGTCTCCAAACACTACCTTAGTCGCCAGACAAGCCAATGAACACGTCGCATGACCCCCCAGTCGAGCTCAAGTACAACGAGCCGCGACGATGGCGATGTGATCACATCGGGAGTGTCCAGACATGATGAAGACGTTATGGATATGCCAAAAGAGCTGCAAAGCGCGTCGGGAAGTCAGACACTTCGTGCTAAGGGAAGGTGACTCGCCCATGGGAGCCCCAGACGAAGTCGACGATCCAAACGACAACGCGCACCACTGACAAGAGCATCTAGACACGACGAGGATGCCAGGTGCGTGCCAAAGAAACTTCAAAACATGTCAGAACGTGAGCGCAAATACTCAGGACAGAGGAAGGAGGACAACATACCTTGGGAGCACCATATGAGCTGGGTGAGCGAAATGCGGACACGAACAGCACCAGGAAATGTCCCAGAGCTAATAAAATGAGTGCAATGACATATTGAATGCGTTACATCGAAATCACACAAACACCTTGTTCCACTTTGCAGCATAGAACAATAAAGATGAGCGCAAGGACAAAACACAATAGACAAAAAATACAAGAAAGAGCGCGGACGAAACCGATGCGTTCAACAGCTGAGGAGGCAAAGGCGTGTGGCATGAGAACGATATTTCGCACGGGTTCCGTGATAACAAGCACAAACACTCGATGCAGAGCGGCCCGGGCGACGATGGTTCCTCCAGCTCAATCATCGCTAGTGCTAATTGTAAACCACAGCTTTAGATGAACGTGAACGGGTTTCTAGTGAGTTCGTGTCCCATTGTCTGTGGTAGGCTGTGACCTCTGTATGCTAGACTTCCAACGTCGCTCCTCGGAGAAGCTAGAGACTCGGAGACAACACGATGATGACTGGGTGCTCGATTATGCAAATCCGATGCCGACATTCGATGACCACACCCTCTCTTCATCCCCATGA
>QFES01001320.1:325-25332 GCA_003316375.1 Tylopilus plumbeoviolaceoides
ACCCAACGCGTCGTACAAGCGCATCCAAGACGTCAACCTTTCAAGAAATGGGTTTTTCATGGCCATCCAGGACAACGGTACCGCAGAAGTCATGGCCTACGAAACCAGTGGTTCGCCAGTGAGAATGGCATGGGACTTTGGCGATGTGGCAGTGAGTCGCGTGATCTCGGTCGGGTATGGATGGCCAGTTACATGGTCGATGCTGAGGGAGATGTTTAGACACCATCTGCTTCCACCTCGGGGTGGCATTTCGTCGGCGCAATGATAAGAGACGAAAAGGCATCCATAGGCAAGGTTGCCTGGTCAAATGTTCACAACGTGAGTATCCGTAGTTTCTCTCACGCAACTCTAATTCGCCAATCAAATGCAGCAAGCGATCCATCAAACGTTCGAGGCTAATTTAAAGGAGGGTAAGGGCCAGGTGACGGGATTTGCGTTCCCCTTTGATACCAATGAACACGGGATTATCAGAAATGTATGTGGTTCATCTTTGGACTTGATGTCAGTGGTGTCGAATCTTACATTCATGTAGGTCGCGTTCTCACCTTCTTTCGTCTCTTCCCTGGACAACGAGGCCCCGCACAAGCTTCTACTTGTCACCTCAACCGGGTCTCTCCAGCTCTGGGATCGTGACGTACTTCAATGGGTACGCGAAGAATCTCTCGCAACTGTGCAAACGGCTACCACTGTCGAGCTCCCGCCTACCAGGGACGGTGTAATTGGTGGAGTCGAAGGCGAGAGCTTTTGGAGCCAGATTGCGAGACAGATTGGGGATACAAAGGTGCGCATACATCGAACTGTGTCGCCGTTCCAGCCATGATGGTTCATCCTTAGAATTTACATCACTATATCATCCACTTCGTCACGCGATTTGTGACTGGGTCATACGCATCGCCGTCTTCTCCTATTGCTCTAGCTTCTTCCACGCCCTCCGCGTCGACCATTCCTCACATTATTCCTCACCGTTCACCCGCTTCACTCCAAACACTTGTCTGTGACCCCTTCTCTTTTCGTCAGTTGCTCATCGTCTCCACGACGCACGGAAAACTCTTTGCGTTGGATACCTCAACTGGCACCATTCTATGGAGTCGAATCCTAGGACTTGGCTGGGCAAGAGAGGTCGGCGGAAAAATTATGCCTGTAAAGGCGTTCGTAGTCCGCAGTACTGAAGCGGACGATGTGCCTGAAGGTCGAGAAGGCATTGCACTGGTTACGCAAAGAGTCGCTGATAACGTGCGTCCATCTTTTCATTGTATTTTGACTGTTATTTGATTCAGAGGTTGGATAGACCTTGGTGGATACTGTCATTTTCCACTTTGACCCACTTACGGGAGAAGATATCCATATTGTCACGGCTACAGGCGGCGACGCCCAAAACCCCCGCGTCAACGTTGGAGGTGTTGATGGCAAATGGCTTAGCCCTTTGGAAGGTGTAGATGCCATTGCTGGGCCAATGATAGACGTATTCCTCCTACCGGATGGTAAGGATACGATTGGGATGTTGGACGAGTTCCTACAGGTTGGGCGATCTTGGCTATAGTGTTCCATTCGTCTGACTGCGCTGACCAGGTCCAACTTTACCCTGACACTCCCGCTACGCGCAACTCCCTCAAATCTCTGGCTCCACAACTCTCTCTCGCATTGCGAGCTGGTACTCAGGTCCTTGGCCATCAGCTCGGTTTCAACGATGATCTCTCCTTGTTCCATGTCGCCTTTCCAACCTGGGGTGTATCTTTCAGCGAGGGCGAAGAAGTGACTGCTATTATCAAGAGCTCTAGCAAGGGCCGTGAGGTGGCGAGTATAGGTAGGGTGAGAGGGGACAGAAGTACGTTGTACAAGTACATCAATCCCCACTTGAGCGCGGTGATCTCTGCTCCGTCACACTCTTCCTCGTCCCCATCGGAAACCTGTGGTCTGTATGTGGTTGACACCGTCAAAGGCACGGTGTTGTACCATGCCTCGCTGCCAGTTGTGGATGCCAAATGTGATATCCAAGCCGTCCTAGACGAAAACTGGCTGGTGTATTCGTATTACGATGACGCCACCGACGCTGGCAATGCAAAGGGCTATCGTGTCGTTTCGGTGGAGATTTACGAAGGGAACGGGCCTGACGAAAAGACTTCAAGGTGGGTGCACAGCGGAATACCTTATCCTAACGAGCGCTGATTGCTGACAGCTCGGACATCACCTCGTACTCGAACAAGACCACCAAGATTTCAGTGTATGAACAAGCGTTCGCGGTGCCGCATGGGGTTACTGCTATCGCAACGACAAGGACAAAATTCGGAGTGTCGACCAAGGATATAATAAGTGAGTGACAGTCAGTTGAGAAGCAGCCTTTTCCAGGGAGATTCTCACATTTATTTTTGTGTAGTATCCAGTCGGAAAAATGCCATCCATTCAATTCCGCGCCATCTGCTAAACCCGCGCAGACCAAAACGGAAACCAACCAGCGAAGAAACAGAAGAAATGCTGGTGCAGTATGATCCGGTGCTTCCAGACGATGGACGGCTCGTGTTGTCCCACCACTATGAGGTTTGCATTACGTGGTTACATCGGAACGGATTGATTGACGATGTCGACAGGTCGCCGACGTGCGTCAGATAGTTACTGCGCCGTCGCTGCTCGAATCGACGTCGCTGGTGCTCGCTGTGGGCACAGACCTGTTTCTCACACGCGTCGCGACGTCGGGTACGTTTGATGTGCTCTCTGAAAACTTTAACAAAGCCCAGCTTGTGTTGACGGTAGTCGGGCTGGCTGTCGGGATTGCCATAGCCAAGCCGATGGTGCGCCGAAGGATTCTGAGGGAGCGCTGGTACCAATAAAGTCGATGGTGGGAGTCATCGAAAGTGGTCCGGCGCAGTGGTCTTACCACAGTGAAAAGCTAGAAATTTGGATCGAGCTAAATACAATACAATTTATATACAAGGAAGATGTGGACAAAGTCCTGTCAGGAGGGGCTGAGTATGGCCGTGCCAGTGAGATTTCTGAGTTGCTGTCATTGCAAGGAGTGAAGCAACGTGCCTTATATAACTCCAGCGCTACAGCGAAGCCAGTCTTTTCAGGGATGCGTACTATGCACCATGTTCGGTAGGATTCCATGTCACACCGGCAAACATAATGCGCCCCTATTTGTCACAACGGCTGCATCACGCAGACTGTGATGCCGGCTTGATGTAATATACACAGCCACAGGTTTAGGACAACGCGTGTTAGCCTGCCCTAAACTTGCCAGGCAAATGCAAAGAAACGCGTCTCCCTTTGCACAACTTGAACAATGGCAACGGCCGAGGACGTCGCGTTCCCCTCCGCCGCCGAGTTTGATATCGACGAGCTCGATGTAATTGGCGCGTCGAGCTCAAGCACGACCGTCGTCGGGGATGCGACACCCCCAGGGTATCCCCCACTCAAGCTCAAACTCAATGCGCTCATCACTCTCAAGCGCACGCACACACCCTCAGAAAAAAATGACCCTCAGACAGTGACGTTGAAGAAGCGAAAAATCGAGGACAAGAAAGCGGTGAGCTCGGATCTCGGTCCTCGGTCGTCCCCTGTGACACGGCACCCGACTGACGTGTCCCACGTCGCATGCGATCACGACGATGTGTAGTTTACGATCGTGATCAACGCGAGACGTGTTCAGGTGGACGCGGCCAAGCGGCGTTGGCTGCTGCGTCACTATGATCTCTTCCAACCGCTCTTGCCTTCTACCACCTTCTTCGACGCCCTCCGTCAGGAGACGTCGGAGGTTGGAGAGCGGAAGGCGACCTACGTCCCGTTTCACGTGTTGACGGAGCAGCCGGCGTTGATTCAAGGGGGCGACATGAAGGACTACCAGGTATGTATAATCACTTGGGTCATGGCGCGATACTTGGATGTCTGACGTACAATCCTGTTCAGTTGCAAGGATTGGCATTTCTCGTGTACATGTACAACAACGGTGAGTTCAGGTTGTTCAGGCTGCATGATCAAGTTGGTGACCAATTGAAGGCATGAACTGTATTCTTGGAGATGGTGGGTCGCATGTGTACATGCTCTATGGCAAAGGTCTGATAGTGCTACCACAGAAATGGGTCTCGGCAAAACGCTGCAGGTTTGAATAGAACTTCGGTGATCGTGATGTACGGGCTGATCTTTGTCCAGACGCTTTCTTTATTCGCGTATATCAGAGAGCACTCCAAAGGTTCGTACCGTCGCCGTATTTAGCATGTTGAGTAAACAAATCCCTTACAGGTCCTCAGGATGCCCATCTCATCATATGTCCTCTCTCCGTTTTATCATCCTGGCAAAATGTTGTCTTTTTTCTATTTTATGTATACATGGGATGCTAACATTCCCATTTGAAAATAGGAAGCTACCCGCTGGCTGCCCTCATTCAATGTGTTGCGATATCATGGGACTCAGCCCGAACGAGAACGCCTAAAGCTGGCCATACGCAACGAAGAAATCAAATTTGACCTTTGTATCGCAACGTATGAGTCTTACGTCGCAGATGACAGCTGGTTCAAAGCTCGACGATGGCTTTATTGTGTCCTGGATGAGGGTCACAAAATTAAGAACTCCGGGACTCAGGTATCAAGCAAAATTCAGGGTCTGGGTTCTCTATACCGACTGAGTAAGTGCCTTCTGTTTTCGTTTGTGTCCGATAAGTGGGGGTGACTTGCGACAACGTTCAGTCTTGACAGGTACACCCGTGCAGAATAACCTGGTCGAGCTTTGGAGCCTCTTGCACTGGCTATACCCAACAGTTTTTACACTCGCTTCAGAGTGTACCTTCCGTGAATCGTTCGATCTCTCCAAGGGGTT
Source organism: Tylopilus plumbeoviolaceoides (assembly GCA_003316375.1). NCBI lineage: Eukaryota > Fungi > Basidiomycota > Agaricomycetes > Boletales > Boletaceae > Tylopilus > Tylopilus plumbeoviolaceoides. The sequence goes on from QFES01001320.1 coordinate 5,132, forward strand.
TTATTCCATTCCCATACTTAGAGCTGCCGAAGAACTTCTTAAAGTGATCATGATGCGCCGAACGAAAGATTCAGTTGAGATCAATATTCCACCACGCGAGGAATCGACTGTCTTTATACCAATGACGGAGGCTCAGAGGTTCTGGACGTATCGTTTGTTAACTCGAATGGATACTTTGGACCTACAGGAGATATTCACTTGTAAACTGGACGATGGCCCGGAGGATGATGGACGAAGGCAAGTGATGGAGCAGATCACAACACAGATAAAGCGCACTGCTAGTGGGGAGGCTAATCGTAAGACAAACGAAGTTTCTAAAAGAATCTGAATCGCTGACAATGTTGTTCTCGCAGGTTGGAAGAAGCTCATGAACCTTTTGATGCAACTGCGTAAAGTCTGTGACCAGTACGCCCTGCTTCCGTGTCTTGGGACCTTGGTTCTCAAATGCTTCCAGCCCATACATGCTTCAAGATGCGGCGCCAACGCCGTATGTGATCGGAGAGCATATCGTTGCATCCTCTTCGAAGCTTATTGTCATTGACAAACTGCTTTCTGACGTTCTCCCGAAGGGCGAGCGTGTTCTCATTTTCTCGGTAGGCCCGACACCTCTAACCTTCAGAATGTGCTCGTCTGATTCACTTATTGGGACAGCAATGGACGACGTAAGTCTGGCAGATCCTCAGCGTGTTCCTTGCATATAGTGATCCTTTGTCTAGTATGCTAGATTTACTAGAGGACTTCATGGAGCTTCGTGACATTCCATATGCACGACTTGATGGAGGGACCACACGCCCGCGACGTACACTAGACATCAAATTGGTGCGTGTGCATATCATAACGAGATGCATGTGCTTAGCCTTCATCCCAGTTTCAACAAGAGAAGTCGCGTAAGGGGGTTTTCCCAAATCCGCATTTTTCCCGTGTTGAGCGTCCCAAAATATAGCTTACCAAGTATTTCTGATATCCACAAAGGCTGGTGGCCTAGGTGAATCAAAATTCAGTTTACATCTCTTGCATAAACTTGACGCACGGGTAGGCATCAACCTCACCAGGGCTTCTACGGTCATCATGTGCGACTCCGATTGGAATCCCCAGAATGACCTGCAAGCCATTGCACGAGCGCATCGTATTGGGCAGACAAAGAGCGTCAAAGTAAGTTGCCACGTCATATCTGTCACTTTGGGCTTACCCGACTCCAAGGTGTATCGATTGATCTGTCGAGGAAGCGTCGAGGACCAGATGCTCGACCGAATCCGCCGTAAACTGTTTCTTTCACTCAAAGTCATGTCTTCAAGTACCACTGATCCTTCTCCCGACGGCCAAGAATCTGAAAGCGCCCAGCAACTCAAAAAAGCTGAGCTCATGGATATCTTGCGCAAAGGCAGCAGTGCCATTTCGCATGACGAAACTGGCATGAACTTTGGGCGATTCTTGAATGCACCGATTGACGCCATTTTGGAAGAGTCGAGGGCACGAGAGGGCGTGAGAGATGCACGAATGAAGAAGGAACTGAATGGCGGAGCTGATGGATCTCTGGTTAAAGCAGAAGAAACTGAAAAGCTTCTGCAAGATGCTGAGGAGGAGGAACGCAGGCTGCTCAGCGGTATTGCCCAGGTTCAAAGTCGATTGTTCGAAGGCCAGATGGTCCATCGACAGCAGAACAACGAGCAGATTGCTAAGGAGTGGAAAGAGCTGCAGAAGCGTGCACGAACCGACCGGCTTGTTGTGGTCGACGGAATGCATGTCCTGGCAGACTACATGGGATGTGATGAGGTGAGCAAACTATATATGTTGGCCCCCGCGGAGAAGTTGTTTCCTAAACGAGCTTTCTCAGACAGACAACGTCAAAAGCGCTCCCAAGAAGCGGTCGAGGGCCAAATACGATTCAGAGGATTGGTGCATCTATTGTAGAGATGGCGGTGAAGTGGTCGTATGCAGTCAATGTCCTCGAGGCAGGTTTTTCTCATGTTCCCGCCCCCACGCCATTCCTTCTGATCTACTTTCCAAATTCCCACCAACCAGTGTTCCATCCCGAGTGTCACGGTGTCACGCTAGCGGAACTAAAGAGACTCCCAGCGATTCCATGTAGTCAGCACAATTGCGCAGGGTGTGATCGGAACACCGCGCAGTCCGGTGGGATGCTCTTCCGGTATGCCCCGAAACTTATCTTTCGGTTGTTCCGGCCCTGAATCGGTGACTGTTTCCCGAATAGATGTCAAACATGTCCTCAGGCGTTCTGTGAAGATTGTTTGCCACAAGGTGATATCGACGCTGTTGGTGACGCCTTGCCTGAGTTGTACGTGAAAAACTGCGTCGCCGTGTGTGAACATCCACTCATGGATCATGTGTTCGCAGTACATTACTGGGATACGGCGCACAGACAACGGCTTATTACATACGCTGTCACGATTGCCACGTTCTCTGGGCCGAAGATCCTGCCGCGTGGAAGGCATGGGAGGAGGAGATGGCAGACACGCAGCGAAAGCTCGAAGTCATCGCCAAAGCTGAGCGAGGCGAATGATTTTGCGTATTTGGGTCAACTTGTCATTTATTTTGTATGATACGCACACTAAGTACTTTATTACTTGAACGATAACTTTGTGCTTTTACTTCACCGACTGTAAGTTGCGAATAGTGCCTCCTTTGGGCATGATGTAGTTCAAAATGGCTGTTCGGCCAACACCTCGGATATCTTGACGACCAACTCGTCGGGATTCCTCAGTTCGGCGGCGAAATACGCCTTTTGTCCGCCAACGCCCCGGGAATGCACGACCTGCACGACAGCGTCGTATGCAGCGGGGTTGGATGCTCTGTGGACGGTACAGCTAAAGTCGCGCTTCTTGTTATAGATGTACAGCGGTGCAACACTAAACTGGCCGCCTGTCTGTATCTTGATCACCGTCCTCTTGTTCTCGGCCTCGTTCCTGGTCAGACCTGGTCTGAGCGGATTGGCAGGGGTCGCGATTCCGAGCGCCCGGCGCGTGAGATCCGCTCTGGAGATTGAGCTGGTCACGAGGGATTCGCCATAGCTCGGTTTGAGTGTGACAGTGGTCTCGGCGTTAAACGGCTTGCACAGTGGCTTGTGCACCTTCCAGTGCGCATCTATCATCCGTCGTCGCACGTCGCACGTGAGCGACACACACCCATCCGAATAACAAGGTAGGATCACTCACGCTGGCACTCGGTAGAACAGTACCGAACGGTATGGCACCTCGCGCACTGTCTCAGTCCTCCCTTGGCCTTGCAGTTCTCGCAGCGCTTCTCTTCCAAAGGCGCCGTCTCGCCTCTGCGCTTCCGCTCCCACCGCTGAACGGCAGCGGTGACCTCTGGCCCGAAGACGACGAACATCTTCCGGGGTGAATCGCCATTGGCGTCCGCAATGTCCAAGCTGGCACCGTGTTCCATCAGGATATCGACGAGCGGGACGTCGCCCCCCTGAAACGGGAAAAAGAGAGGCACCTCTCCGAACCGATTCTGCACGTCCACGTTGGCGCCGTTTTCCAACAACACCCGGGCGACGTCGAGGCGTGCTTGGGGAGGCGTGCAGGCGTGGTGGAGCGCGGTGTTGCCCGAGATGTCGGGGATATCGAGGGGCGCGCCGGCGGCGATGAGGTAGCGGATGACGTCGAGGTGGTTCATGGGTGGCGCGTTGGGCGATACGAGTTTGAGCTGGGTAGAGCCGAGGACGGCGAAGGAAACGAAGCCGAATAAAAAGGGGGTCTGGGTGGTGTTGAGATCGGGCGCCGCGCCCGACATGACAGCCTGCAGGGGGGGAAGAGTTGAAGATCCAGCGAAAGGTATGGCATGAAACAAATGAACGGACCCGCTTGACGTCGTCGTAATCTCCCGACATGCACGCGAGCGCAAACTTGGATAGCTTGTCAGGGTTGAACTTACCGTATTCTGTGGTCAAAAGGATGGTCGATGCTCGAACGCGCGGGGAAAAGACAAGGTACATACGCGTCTGGAACATTTCGCGCAATCTCTCGCTCTCCATCTTGGCGCTGATGAACCCGGTCTGGTCGAGAATCCGACGCATCTGGCGCGTAATTGACAAGGAACCGTCGGTGCCTGTCAAGTTGATGAATTAGCATAAGGCGGGGATGTTGTGAAGAATATCCTCACTCATGATGATGATGTGGTTGTTGCTGAGTGACACCCTACAACCGAGTCGGACCGACCTACCACCGTGCCCGCGCCACTGAGCTCCCTATGTCCATTTGAGTCTTGACCATATCATCATGACGGTCCACCGAATCAGTATCTCAGTGCGCAGCACGACTCAGGCACGTGCGAAGGTCCTATTCTAACTTGAAGGGACTTTGGTCGACGACATCAATCCCGGGCCCGGGTGGCGGCCGACTACCGCTCGGGAATCATGAAACAACGGTCAGCATTCAAACACGAAGCATTGCTGGCTCATCACGACAGAGTCTGACCCTGACCTATAAAGATATTATTGTCGTCTTGGCCTCCAGTCGGCCTGAATTGAAAAGTGAGTCGTAATTTGTAAAGTCGAGGGGAGCACGCGGAAACTCAAGTTTTCACCTCAGATATCGAGGAATGCTTGCAAAAGGACCTTGCGCGGAGCACTGACTTTTCCTTGAAGAGCTAATCAACAAGTGGAAATGGCAAAGAGATAAGCCCGCTGGGAACATCCTTACAACACGAAGGGAAAAACAAACTCCCGACCGAGCTTTGTCTGAGAGCTTTGCTCTTATATGCACTGTGAGAAAGGTTCACTGAATTATCCACTTCTGTTCAATCGGCTGTCCTTCATCTAGCTTTTACTAAAGATCCCGCAAACACATGGCGCTCTCCTTAGTAGTCCCAGTTGTAAATAAACTGTGTCTGGGTATGGTCATAGAAATAAGGTTCGTCTCATGTTACGTTTCTTTCATCCGTGTTTGCAAGATCTCCATCCGCATTACTCTAAATCAAGGACAAGCCGTTCCGGACGCTGCAGGCATAGCCGCAATCTTCCGGTTTTTTCTTTCTGCTGTCTTCTCCGTTCTCTGTCAGCAGATCACCGATCTCATCTTTGCTTCCCCAGGAATCCTGGTTACTGTTTATTCCATTACCTGATCACTCATGTCGGACCCATCACACGCCCCATAATGTATAAAAGCGCGATCAGGTGGACTGGCTCTCGAGCTCGCATCTTATCCGTCATCAGCATGCCTTCAACTGTTATTCACACCGGACCTCCCACTCATCCTGCTCTCTGTATGTAAGCAATCCACTGTGGAAGCGCCTCGCTTATACATTGGACTAGACGTTCGCGACGCAAAAGATGCTCACGTTGTCTTGGAAGCTGTTAGGCTCAACATGCTTCCGCTGATTAGACGCCGGCTAACCGCTGGCGAGCGCGAGCAATTGGTTTCAGGCAATGTCTTTGTCTGGGAGGAAGCGGAAAATGATGGAGGTCTCCTACGTTGGACTGATGGAAGAAGATGGTTAGCATCTTTGCTTTTTACGGTCTTTTCCTAAATTCTTATGCAGAATGGTTACCAGGTCCCAAAGTCGGATGCGCGGAGACTATTTGTTTTACGAGGAAAAAATGGAGACCACTCAAGAGGAGAAAGATGCAAAGGCGGCTCTCAGGTACGTGTATTCGTGATGCACGATCAGGGGTTATACTTACTGGCGGTGTTCAGAGCCCAGCGGGCGGTTGATCCAGTTACACCTACACCCCCAACCAACAGGCGGAGAGATCGTCCGAACCGCCCAAACGGGCTTACGAAACAAACATACTCAGCCCTTGTTTATCTTCCCGGATCAAGCCACCCGCGTAAATGGCACGTCGTGGCCTATTTCTCGGTCAGTAAACATGTCCTTGTGATGATTCATTCGCGGCCTTGTATCTCATCGGCTGTTTCCTTCCCAGGGGGATGATTACCTACGACTTCCTGTCATCGAAAGTTATGACTATCTCCGTAACTTGCGTGTGCCAGGAGGCATTTTTATGTCCAGTAAAGGAAACGGTGCAAGGAATGATCGGTATTCTGTCACGGACTCACGGGAAGGTTACGCCCTAGCCGACATGCCTGCTCAAACAGAATTAACTCGCTTCTCGCAACCTCCAATGTCCCACGAAGCTCCGTCAAGGCCGTTTTCCTCTACCTCTCCTCCTCCATCTACTTCCTTATCCCCGATACCGGAGCATCCACATCCAACTTCTAATACATCACCCCGTTCGGCTCTGCCGAGTATAGCATCACTATCTATTCCGCACCCGCATTCTAATTTCCCTCTCGGCTTACCTGCATCCCACTCCATTCGGCTAAATCGTCCAGCTCCAAATAACTATAAACCGTTATCGGCCGAAGATAGACGCGTCCTCAGCAGCTTCCGTGTGGTATTATGACTAACCCTATGGACCCTGTTTACATCATGACATTCTTCAAGTTCTGTATTGTTTGTTAGATTATTGTGTGGACGTTTATATACCGTATGTACGCAATCGCTCCATTGATGTATCGCGTTCCATGAGGTACTTACTATAATCGTGTAGTCCGTCAATTGTTCCTTGTTGTAAAATTCTCGGAGCTCGGGAATCACAGTTAGTGAACCTTTCAATGGGCGGGCGCTCCGTGCTTGTGGGCGCGTGGGTATTCATGTTCTTGATTCGATCGCTCGAGTCCGTCTACTAGTAAGGACCCTTGGCACTGACACATTACCAGTAAGTGGCGACCGGCGTGACGTGTAAGCCGGTGTGGCAAGATCTACTGTGTAACTTGACCTGCTTGCCGGAAGGCTGAACAAGTTGCAGATGTGATTCAACAGGAACTACGTCTCCAACTTCCTCGACCTGCCACAGCACCGTCCGAGTCAGCAAAGGGCTTGAAGCGGAGGCCGAGCAGTGGGTCGACATGTCGGAGATTGAAACATGATCTTGTCGTCAGACGTTGCAGCGGTTCGTATTTGTGCACCGCCGTCTAACTGGCAACCCTTATACATTGCCTATTTCCCCCCTTCCATTGGAGGGACATTTTTGCTGTTTCATATAACTTTAACCTCCGATACCGGTGACGAGCTCGTAGATATTTACGAGCAGTTTTTTTCAGATTCTGCAACGCCGGTCTAATGATAGCACGTGGATTCAGAACGTGAGCGCGGACACCGACTCGACGGTAGGCCCACAGCATTGGATAGTTTGACTGATGAGTCATGCTCGAGCTCGATCTTGCCCTTTTGACCGCGTCATGCTAATTTATAGGTCTGTCCTTACGGGAACAGTGACGTCCGGTTCCGCGCGCTTTCAATCGGCACGCCCCGTCGTTATATACAGCACCCCCCATTCGACGGTATATTCGACGACGCAGCTCGGGCGGCCGGTTTATATGCCATGGTTGCCCTCCCTGAGAAGGGTGGGACCACGGAGGGTACAAGCCTAGGTGAGGATAGCAAAGTTGGCACGTCATATTTGTATAACACATCTACCGATCCGCGTTTCTCCGATTAGCAGGACTGCGGTCATGAGACAATGGCTTTCGCAATGTCAGCGACTTAGTACTCCCTGCTCAGCGCGAGTGGTGACATGATGTTGCCGCTGACTTTGTTTGCGTTGCCACAGCTCGGCGGGGTATAGAAGTTGCACGACTGTCGCTTCTTCAACTGGCCCCCATACTCCTTGTTCTAGACGCAACTTGAATGGAGGTGGAATGACATAAGTGGCTCTGATTCACTGAGAGCCAGAATAGTAGGTGAGCTAGGTGAGTCCCTCTCGTGTTTTCCATGTTGATTCCGAGTACCAGCAAGCTCTGGCATTCTTGTTCCCATCACGGGGGTGCAACACCAGAAGGGGCAAACCGTTACGCTTGGAACTGAACACCTCAAACAGAATTCGTAGGCTGCTGAGGATCAACCCGACTCAGATGCCTGACATCGGACGACTGGTATGATTATTGACGGGAAGTTTCATGAATTTAAGTATGACACCTGGCTCACCTGCGGCAGCTATTTCCTTTTGCATGGCGGAATTAGATGCGGCGATGGTATACCCATTCGCGATATTTCATAGTTGACCGCGAGTCGCACCGCAGTAGAGCTTGGGATGCCGACCTGTGTTTGCTACAGATACCGCCCATCAAGGTTCTAATGAAACCGCTGCCACCTCTCGGGGGGTATGCGCTTGACTGCGGCTTCCTCACGGAGAACAACTGTATCAACTTGCTCATCGCCCTCTATCAAGATGGACCGCAGTCTCAGTCTATATAGAAGGCCGATTTTGGGGAACAAGGATGGTGGTGAGTAGGCGATCGAATTGGCTGCTGAATACGTCCGATTGATGCCGCAGTAAACTGAAAGGTCTCTAACCCCGCTTGCCGTGTTTCACAAGCGTATCATGCCAGTGGGATAGGTGCCTTCGATGGTAAACTGAATGGCTCGGGATGTGTAATAACATGGCCATTCTGGGTCAACGGGGTGAACTAGAGCTCTGACACAATTCCTCTTACAATCAACAACTGATGATGTGAAAGTAGATTCGACACACAATGTTGTAGGTCTCACGCAGGTGGTTCCAACCAGCTCAAAGAAGGAGCGGGTGGCAAAGCTATTCTTGTCTACCCATTCGCCACAGCCGTGGTCACGAGTTCACGGGGTATGCTAAGTTAAGAAATTGCTCACCATAGGGACCTCAACTTAGTCCGAAACGTGCCATCGGAAAACTGACAAACGCTCCAGAAAAGTGTTCTCATGCAAATCAAACTCTCGGTCATCATTTCATTCCATAATATCGGGAAGTCAATCTTATTGACAGGGACCTCAAACCCATCTCAGCGTTCATCCTAAGCGATGTGTATGGATTTCTGGTAAATTCTGACCCCGCGGATGCATTCAGCAGCCTTCAACGGAGTATGAAACTCAGCTAGAGACAAGTCAGCTGCACTGCTGGCATGCGGTGGAGAAATGAGATATACTCAAGTCCAAGATTCCAATCCCACACGAGACAATACTCCTGCTAGAAATCCGAACCATTTTCTGCGGTTTTGGACCGCATGCTCAGACTATGGCCCTAGGCATGGCTGCTACGAGTCAGACTCCGCGGTGTGTTTCTTGGCACGGTTCGCGTCTGTATCCAGAGCACTCTACAGGAAAGCATTGTCGCCGTCAGGACTGACCTCACAGGGAGAGGCGCACTACCTGGGAGATCGATCTAACAAGCAAATTCATGTGAATCCTTTGTGCTGTAAATAGAGTTGGCCCTTGCTTCAAATTTCATCGCGGTGTCTTCCCGCTTTGATGTCAAGTAGTTCTGGAAAACTTTGAACATGAGATGTTCGCTTATTTTTAGCTGGCAGCTAGTCGATGGAACCCGAGCACCGGTCCGAGCTCCGAACGAAGCGCTACGTGGTCGTCTCCTTCAGCAAAGAGCAAGACTGAAATTTTGACACAGGTTATTAGTGGTCTTGGATTTCTTCGGAGAAAGAAACAAGTGTTCGCAGCCGTCCCACAGAATCGGTGATACTTTCCTAAAAGGTTAGGTGTTGTATTTCACGAGAGTTTAGCCTGTCGTAAAGGGCGGTTTCGGTTAGTTACTGACCATCAGTAGCCGATACTAATAGTCAGGACCGCGGCACTGCGAACCCGTCAACAGATCAGTGAGTGTTCTATTCTGCGACAGGAAGTGGCTTCACATACATCCCCTTTGTTACTTGATGGTCCCTGAATATCGAATCCACGTCAGTCGTCAAGTCAAGCCGATGCAATGAACGCTTGTATAGGTAGGCGCCGAAATTCGCAAATGGCGAACAAACCGGTGAGTCTATGTCCATACATGCATGCTGGATCATAACGTGGAGCACATTCGAAGTCTTGCACTCATCAAGCGGTCAACCAGGACATCCTGATGTTAAGCCTCGCCGCGTCCTGACACGTGTCTCCCACTCACATCATGATGGATTAAGCGCACCAATCCGCCCACAGGGATTCGTCAGGAAGAAGCTCAACCGAAGTCAAACTCGTCTCGCTAATAATGCCACTCTGGTATTGATTCGGCATGCCAGATACATGTCCGTCAATATGTCGCATACTTTGCCAGGTCGCCGTTTATTTTGTGTGCGCTCGCCGCCAGACGCCTTGGGTGATTCGGCGGTCTCTCATGTCTCATGTCACATCAGACGGTCCTCACGCGATCCCGGCGTCCATGCAAGATTGCCGTTTTTCGGGCCGAAACCCATATCCCTCGGAGCAACTACTGTACTGCCGACGAAAGGTGGCTCAGAGTGAACTCGAGGCCGTGCCGTGTTGGCGGCAAACAGCTCCGGAAAGTACGCCCTCACGCTCCTTATTGCCTTTTCCCTTATTTACGTCGAGTTTCATTCTGCGTCCGAAACATGTCAGGGCTTTCGCACTCGGCTGATAACCCTGCGAATACAATTTAGGTTCCCCTCAGCTCAGCGCATATTGCGGATGCAGAACTGAATCTCACGTTCGTTTATCTCCATAGTTTCACAGATGTTGTTAACCCCTGTGGCCTAGACTCAGGCGCTGGAGCCTGACTGTTCATATCCGAGGTACTCGTATTCACGATCCCCACAACAACGTTGTTGGAAGGAGTGATCGGACCGACACGGACGTTCGGAATGACCGCCGCCGCATGTCCAAATGCAAAGCGTCGTCCCTTTTCTCAAGCGCTTCGATGTGGTGGTCCGTCGTCATGTTTTCGTCAACATTCCGTGCGGTTTATAACCAGATAATTTTTCTGCTCTCTTTGCGCACGGATTCTTTTGTACACGGCGTCTGACCAACATTCATCTGTTTCACAGGGGCAGGTCAGGTGTTATCTGTTCTTGCCATTGTTGCGAAGCCATCACTTGGTTACCAACGATTGAAGGTACGAGGCCACAAAGTAAGGCGTTTCCCTGATAAGGACACTCGTTCACGCCAATGTAACACATTTGTTCGCTGGTATATGCAGTTGGGACCACACCGAAGCCTTTGAAAGGGTGAGTCAACTATGAATAGCCCGAGGACGCACGGTGATACAACTAAGTTTTCCTAGAATACAATTGGGAAACCATGACGACATTGTGCCCTAGTATACAGCGGCGATCCCAAAGACTCCAAGCACTGCGAATTTTACATTTCCCCATGGATGAGCTTTTTCCCTTCTTCAACTTTATGCTCGTCACCCCTCATCTTCCCTGCAAGAATCTTCATTTCCCCTTTTACCATAGTCATGAATCCCGGCTTCTTCTCAGCACTGACGGATGCACGTTTCTTGGCCGCCGGTGAATCATCATGCGTTTCTTCTTGCGGGGCGCCAAGCGAAGACTGGTACTCAGCAACGCTAGCTCCCGGTGGCGGAGGGTGCAATAAGGCAGGATGATAGTCCCCGCCGTAGCCCCCTTCCGCCTTCTTAGCACCTGAACCCTGTTCTTCACTTTCTTCCTGGACGCGACTCTTCTCCTCACCGTAAGAAAGCTTAGAACCTTCGCCATCCTCTTGCCCTGGGACCCAAGTGGTTATTTGCTCTGTTGCCACGTTTATTACAAGTAACTTCACGAACCTTTTTCACCAGATGCTTCACCAGATGCTTCAGTACCATGGGGTACGGCCTCCTGTGCCCCCGCCGCAGCGACGGCGTCAGCATCTTGTTTACCCGGGATTTTCTGGCCTTTCTTCTCGCTCACTTCCTTCTCCAACTCGACTTCAGGCACAGAACCAGCTGGTATTCCGCTTTCGACGGTCTCAGGAGCTCTCGTGGCTATGGTCTCAGTAGGGAATGCACCCGACGGTTGGGAGACAGTTGGCTTGTCCCTGGAGAGTGTAGCCTCTGCTTTTGCCTCGCCCTTTGCTACATGTCGTGGTTCTGTCTATGTAGATGATTAGTTGTTTGTCGCAGGCGAAAGTTCATCGCAGGGAATACGAGCAGGAAAGAAAAATAGAAACTGATGAACGTTTCGTAATAAGGAAGATAATCTCGTTGCGAGAAGGTCAAAGGAAAAGTAAACGTGGTGCGAATACATACCTCAACTCCACTACTTGTTACTGGTGGCCTGACAGTGTCCCTCCTCTGCCGACTTTCCTGTGCCCTTTCTTGACGTTCCTCAGGTAGAAGAGCAACACTAGACTCGGAGAGATTTCCTGGGAGTGCACCAACGCCGCCAGTATGTTCTGAAGGTTGGGCGCCTTTCAATTCAGTGCTAGGTAAGGAGACGTGCGGGCCCCTTTCCTGACCCTCGGAAGCTAACTGGTGATCAGCCTTCACGCATGTCTCACATAGCGTGACAACTTACGCAGATGTGGGGACAGAGTATTTTTGATCCCCCGAGGATCAGAAATGTGAGAAGCTTCGGCAGCCGTAGTCTGGGTAGAATAGTTGACTACTACTTTTCCCACTTGCTCAGGGACGTATTGTTTAGCAGTTTGTGGCACGACTGTTTCGCCTATGGGTGGTTGATCCCTCGTAGTAGTCTCTTTTAGCCCTTGATTTTCTGATGTCGCAGCTGGCGCGTCCGAGCCTGCCGGATTAGACGCAAGGATGGATTTTGACCATTCTCTGGGAGGGGTTCCGGTTTCGACTGACGGAATGGCGGGCGGTACGTATCCGGTAGCGCTCATTTTAATGCAAGGAAGACGATGGCAGCGGGATAAAAGGTAGGGGAGAAAAGTAGCGGTCTCTGTCAAAGTGGTGCATGGGGCTTAGACCAAGTGATGTCATGCCGATTTGTTTTGGGCCATGCCGTTTGGAATTTTGAATTCTTTGTTCTTTCCGAGACATAATTTATCGGCGTCGGGCAAAAGTCTGTCAGCCGTCGTGTCTCTGAAATTCACGACGTTTACTGTGGTGAGAGTGAGCGGTAGATGACAATGACTATAATGACCTATATATGTTCTTTACTGCAAATTTGATGTCGCATTTTGAAAATCGACGACTTTCACTGGCGCAAAATGCGCTCACTCCGCTTCGTGCTGATTAGAGATTAATCTGCGATATAAATCGTCCTCCAGCTTATCGCAGGTCATTGCAGCCTAAAAATTAATTTAGCAATGAAGTTTTGAAGACCAAGGCACTGCCACAGGAAGTTACCGTTTGTTTGGCAACACCCTTAGATTCCAACAACATCAAACACACCATAACAACTACTCTGGATGCGAAATTGCCGGATGCGAATTTGTGAATTGTGATGGACGATGAGCACCAAGCACTATGCACGTTCAATCTCATGTATGTACGCATCCAAATTCATAGCACTGTTCGCCTGACATACTCCCGTGGTCCGCATCATGTTTTGCACTACGCGTACAACAGTGCCGAAACCGAATTGCAAGATCACATTTTATGTCACGAAACCGACGAGGGATCAGCAATGAAAGAATTGCTGCCTCTGATGTTAATGAAAGAGTACTGGAAAGGGGTCAAACTCTCAGCGACAGCGATGAGTATGCTAAACTAACGTACCTCTACAAGGGCCGTGTCCTTGCCCCTATTGTAGTTCTGGTACACGAGATTGACCTGTACAGTATAAGCAGTGCAATCGATGAAAATAGGCCATTACCGACCTCTGACATGAATGGTCGCAGCCCCGCAGTCTCTAGCATTTCCCACCACGACAGAACGTCCTCAAACTTTTTGTCCCAGACGTGAATTTCAATCAGGAGCTGACCGAAGGGAACCGGCTCCCCAGACGCAATATAAGGTTGTAGTATTTGCGAGAGCACCTCGAATTCCCATCCCTCAAGATCTATCTTCAGTATATCAATATGTCGATGTTCTAAAAAGATATGCTTTGTACAGAGCGGCTAGGGTCACAAGGCGGGCTTACTGTTCATGTCAAGGAGTGCCTTGAGGGTATACAGCTTATTTTCATCGTTCGGGCCATGAGCATCGGCGTTTGCTAGACCCCATGGGTGGAAATGGGCACGGTGATCGCGCTTAATACTGCCGAACGCATTGGAGCGATAATCGTAGCCCCAAACTTCACAGTAGCGAGTACTTTCGAGAACCTCGGCTTCGAATGAAGTTTCGTAGTTGAAGCCTATGCAATGTCCCCGCTCAAGAGAGAATACGAAGTTGGGCACGACTAGAGCTCACCAAACGTGTATATTAGACAATCTGGCTTGAGTTGAAGCCGAGAGAGGCCACAGGTCCACTTTCCGCCATCTCCTAATGAACCAACACGCTCCATTTCATGCGGACATTGAAATGATGGAGGCAAAAAGCTCCCTTGGTGAATCTTGTTGAGCAAATGAAGCAAGGGTAGGGTCAACTAGACTTAGCACGCACAGATTGTATATGGCGGCCAAGGATCCTTGTCCTCTGGGAACCTGAAAGGTATATGCTGAGACCGAATTAGGCGATGACAGGTTGACGTACATGTAAATGTCATGAGGAGTGGGTCCAAAACTATGTATCATCTCTTTGCGGTCTTCCAGCATTTTCGAGTATACCCGCTCAGCTCGTTCCAGTCGCGCGGGCAGATCGTCGTCTCGTGCTGAAATTTCGTATGATTCCGTCCGGAGCGGAGGTTGGTAGGGATTAAGCAGGTATATTGTTGTTAAGATGACCATTGCTACGGAGATGAAATATCGAGGGTGTCGCTGCCACACCAGAGGCATCTTTGAAATTGTGGAGAGACGGCAGCAAGACGAAAGGATTGAGAGGGGACGACTCGGCACAGCTGATTCGTGTACTGAATGGCTGCGTGGGGAATAACGACAGCGGACCGTGTTAAAACGTTTTATGGATGCAGAATTGCCGGCCGGGATGGTGGTTGGTTCCCTAGCGCGTGGGCTTAGTGTTTCGAAGCTTCCAGTGACATGTTACGAAGACTTACAGCAGTCCTGGAGTTTCGTGGGTGGCCAAAAGACGATCTTTAACACGCCAGCGCGCGTTGGTTGCTCATGAGCAAGTGATAACGTGGGAGAACAGACAAAGGTCGATGTTGTCTGAAAGCGAAGAAAACATAGCCTTTACTAGTATCGCTACATCAGACAACGGATGACATCGCTTTGATTATTTCTTGCCGCCAGCGCAGAACTACTACGAGCATTTCGACATCTTGACCGACGAAAGCACCGTTGGGTCCCTTTCCGACATTTCACCCACGATGTTGACTAACCGGTGCTCACTAGCGCTCACTGTTCATCGACAGAAGTCGGGAACAGGCTAATCCCTGCCACGAATTCGCATCTTGGGCCATACACCGTTTCAACATTTCGAAGCTAGAAGCGGTGGTGAAGTTCAAACTTCGGACTTGAACTTCAAGTTCTCATACTGTTACTCGGTTGTTTGCGGGGTTGCGCCGATTGGTAGTGCCAGATACCTGGACCTGACTCGGAAGCGTCGCTACCGAAGTCGAAGTGTCAGCTACCATTCTCTAGTCAAGCAGGCTGCGCCGATTGGCAACAGCGAATTCCAATCTGCATCGCGAAGATTCGGAAGAATTCCAAAGCGTCTACGGCTTTCCAGAATTCTGAGGAAACCTACGTCATGACTCGTCCGAAGAGGAGTACACGTTCATCTCGGCTCACTGATGACTGAGATAACCAGGGAGTTTCATTCACCTCGACCAGAGGAACCCACCTTGTAGATATAGCTCCATCGCTCCTTTTCACGCACTGCCCTTGACATCATTCAAGGGAGTTTTCTCCCGTGGAAATTCATTAGATCAGCGAAGGCTACCAATTGTCTTGTTCAGGTTGTCCGTCGTGGATTTCAGCTTGTACTGTCTGCGTTGGGGTTGCGACATGCCGTCTACTTCGTGGGATACAAGGACGTCATTGGACACCATAACGTCTCCAAGTTTGACACGCGACTAACATCATGTTCTAGATCGTATTATGTATTACAGCGGAGTCGTCCCGCCGCACACGAGGCATGCCTCGAGGCACCTGACACCGTTCCACACCTTCCATTTTGTCATCTTCAAATCAAACAAGGAAAAGCTGTGGACATATAACACAGCACTTGCTGACCCACGGCGGTAAGTGGGGCTTCTCAACGTTCCCGGCGATTTCGACTCGGAGCTGACAGTGCGATACCAAACCGAGTGTGCGCAAAGTGTGTACGTTTTGCGGTGCACGTGTTAGACGAAGCGGAGCGGCCTTCCATTAATATTCATTTCAAAGCGCACAGCTGCCTCGTGTCGTGGTCCGGATACCACATATAACCCTAACCAATCTCGCGACTGCATCGTCAAACTCACCTCATTACTTCCACCTCAGCATCAACTATGATACACTCCCTACGTTTCGTTTTGTACTGCATATTGGTGTGCTCGTTCTTCGCTCAATGGGGGCCTCATATTCAGCTCAGAATATAGTTTCTCTTCGCAGTCATTGCAATGGCGTTGTCCGCGGTGAGACTACACTACACCACTCACTTGCCCCCGTTCGATCCAACGAATTACGGAGTTCAGTTCTATGGTACAGTCCCGGTCTCGCCGATTTTTCAACCACTCTGACTGCAAGTTATTTTACATTACACAAGACCCCGTGGTTGTCGAACTCTTGGTGACGAGCATCCTCACGATCTTCTGGGCACCGTTTGTGTAAGACCTCTCTTGTTTTACGACTCCCGTTATGCTCATTATCAACACCAGCGCTCGTACAATCCATAGCAGGCTTGAGCACCGACTCTTCAGCTCCTTCGCGGCAGAGCTTGTGGGCCTGTTCATATTCTTCCTGCTCTGGCTAGTTGGTGCTGCCATTGCCACCGTCAGTAGCCCTCATTCTAATCATTGCGGTCGCTAATGTGTCTTCGATATATAGAGCACTAGCAATGCTCCAGAAGACAATGTTCGCTGGGGAAATCTCTCCTCGTGCTGGTTCTATTGGGAGTGCCGAGCCCTTACGACAATGCTTGCCTTTGCATGGCTTAGCTGGCTCGTCGTGTTTGCATTGTTTGTGACCTCGTTTTTGTTCGCGGTCGCCAACAAAGCATTCCGTGAACCCTTGCACGGACGATGGGACCGCCGTGCAACCAACTACTATGGAGACACGCCCATGCGTAACTTGCCTTGATCACGATGCTGGAGTGCCAGTGGAGGAACGTGGCTTGAAGAAGCATTTGGATTGAGACGATGTACACGAGTCAGCCATGGACTTGTCACTCTTCGGACGGGGTCCTGAGGATTTCGTACATATTCTATTTATCATACTATACGTGTTTCAGTAGTTACACAGTCGCCTGCCAAGATTGCATCTTGTTCGGGTCGTGTGTGTATGGCATTCATTCGGGAGGACTCGGCGTGGGTTTACGTGATGACGCGGAAGTCTTCCGAGTCCGCCATGCTCTATCACCAATCAATCACCCTCACTGACAGCTGCTCACGAGCTGCTGATGAGTCAACCTACTAAGTATACGTTGAATCCGTCAAACTCGAGTCTGGGTCGCCATCTTCAGAGTGCGTGGTCGTGTAATCAACTCCTAGAACTCATTACTAACTGCATAACAGTGATACGTCGTATCTCAGCTCCATGCGAACGCCAGTCTAATACTACTATGCGAGTTCAATCGGTCTCTTTCGCGGCTGACAAGTCATCGGAAGTGACTGGGCTGACACAGTGACACGTGGGCTCTGACCACGGATGTCGCCGACGATTCCGACTCGGAGTCACTGTACCACAAGTCCACAGCACACCTCATCCCCTGTACTGAAGCAAGCCAGATATAGTGACAATGGAGCTCTCCATGGGAATGCGCTACACTGGTCGCTGGGTGTTCTCTGCCGTTCTCCCTATCTTCGGCTTAGCTTGCGTTTGGACTCTGGAGAGACTCCTGGTTATTTCTGGGACTCATCCGAGTCCCTCTGTCCGCTGAAGGGCCTATTACCCTCTTGACCATCACATTTCTGTCGAATTGTCTCCAACGAGATTTCGCAACGTCGTAAGGTTGCGGCATTGGGAGACAGGATACCTCACATCCGGGGATATTTGCCTGGAAATGTGGATAGGTTGTTGAATATCATCGCGGGCAGCCTGAGAGTGGAAACGGACTATATAGGCAAGAAGTCCAATGTGTCGTGGACACTGAAAAATGATCAACAATTATCAGGGACGCCTCTACAGGAACAAATGCAAGATCTTGGGCCTGTTGTGAATCTGAGATTTTATGGGAGGACATTATCGTAACAGCCGAGCCCCAAGACATCAGGGTAAGCTGTTTAGTTGCTGTAGGGTTGTCACGTTGTGTGAATGACCCGTTTCTAGATATCTTGGCGACAAATTTTGACACCTACATCAAAGGTAGGGCATATTGATACACCGACTTCCGGAGTTAATTGTAACGTTTGCGCAGGAGCCAAGTTCAGTGAAACAGCTGACGGCGTGCTTGGGACAGGTGGCTTTAACTCTGATGGTAACATTTCAAATTTTGCCTTGTTATGTCTGATCGTTGATGAGCATAGGTGACATTTAGAAGCGAGCAGTTAGTTGCTGCTGGGTACCATCTCCTACACACTTTATTAGGTTCCGTCGTACCATGGCCCGCCCCTTTTTCAATATCGACAGGATCAGCCATTCCGACATCCTCGATAGCCACGCAGAGGCCGTGGTCGCGTTGAAGGGACGATTCCGTATCTGCCTTGCGGTAGATTTCCAAGTACGTGCCTTGACGCACATTTTCCTGATAGGTTAATCCATCCTGATATCAAGATGTTGTCTCCCGTTTCATGCTCAATTCTGCCTCCGAATTTTATTTGGATACATTGGCTGCCGGGCTACTACCTTACCCCTACAAATTTTCCGGGCCTAGAACAACGCCGAAAGACTAACAGTATAGCCCTAGACTTTGCTACTGCATTCAATGTAGTTCAGCATGCCCTAGGAATACGAAACACGGTCGGAGGGTCATGGCCCCTTTTTGAGCTCTTTCGAGATCCTACGAACCAATGAAGGCTGTGGATGCATTCTTAGACCCGATCTTGAAGGATACGATCAAAAAGAAACAATTGTCTGAAGAACTACCAGGTGCAGACCAAAAAATATTTTATACCAATTCGAACACGTCTATTGACTCACCGTAGAAACATTGAGACTCTTCCTTGCGGTGTACAATTGTAAATGATTCTTCTTCAAGTCCCAGATCCTTTTCTGTGAGAACAGACCGTTCAATACTCGGTGCGTTTACATGCTGTTTCCTTTCCGAACCTCACCAACTCATGCTGAAACAGCGAGTCCGTCAACGATACCACTTGGCAATTATCGAACATAAATGAGAAACTGTTCTTGATTCCCCGGGAACGAGGTAAACTCTGGATACTCACTCTCATGAGGATGGATCTACGACTGGCACGTCGGACAATGCACGACGCTAGGGGAAAACTAAAATATATGATGACAGAAGGACGCGCGACCACACATATGCGCGGGTCCACGTATCTGCTTGGGACAACATGTCTGTGTTTCGGTGGCTATACTTTGGAATTGGTCGCAACGAGCGGCTATTTATTTGTGTTCTAGTTGCATGCAATGAGATGTCGTTCACGTTGATTCGTTTGTTGCAACACTTTTCCTCCATTAGACTGTCCTCGGAGTCTCAAGAGCCTTCATCCCGACCTTCCGCTGCATGTGCACGTGGGGAAGGACGCCAGGCAATCGAGCAGTTTTATCCCAGAAACCATTCAAATTTAACCCTGTATGCTAAGGTACTGACCCGGACCGATTATTGTAGGGCGGGTCATGGGTGAAGACGGAGCCCGCAGAGATGCAGTAAAGCTCAAAGAGTTCATGATTTTCTCATGGCCTGGTTGTATGGAACAATGGATCTTGCTGTTCGCTATCACACGCATCACCAGAGTTGTAGGAGTACTTCTTAACGTGCATCAATCCATGCAACCTGTCAGGAAGCGTAACTATGTGGCTAGTAGGATGCGTACACATATCTCGCACAACATAAATTGACACTACTTACCCACCGAATACGCGTCTACAGCTATCCATCACGAGCGTCCCCCAGCAGTTACTTGATACTCGCGCATTGGATCTTCAGCACCTTTAGGCGCCGCAGCTTTTCCACTGTGACACGGGTCTGGCGTGTTTGGTGTAGATGGATTGGCGCAGACTACATCCCCTTTACTGTGTATCGCGGACATCACAACGCCGGAGCTAAGCTTGCTCGGGAGTTCGATGACACTGGTAAATTGCACGGCGTTGCTGTTGACCGCAGAGCCTTGGGTCATAAATAACTCTGGTTCGAAAGTGGTTTTTTGAAAGAAGCGATAGGCGAACATGACGAGCACGAGAGCGTT
>QFES01001339.1:0-14019 GCA_003316375.1 Tylopilus plumbeoviolaceoides
GACATTCAACCTAGACAAAAGGCTGGACCGAAAAAAAAACGTACACCTAATCGAGAGAGCATGTTATTGGTCAAAGAAGTCATAAATTAAAAATGGATTCACATACTCCTTCAAAGTAATCGACGGATTAGGATTAAACCATTGGATAAAGATCCAGTGCTCACCTCCTCTGACTTGGACACAGAAAAGCATACTGTGCCGACGATCGTTGATCATAGTGATGAAGAACCACGACAAGACTTACAACATAAGCCAGCTCTAGACAACGGGAAACATCAGACGCAAGGACAATGTTCAATGCACTGACGTACATAAGAACAACATCCCCTAGGTATCGTTCCTAAGGAAATTTTCAGGCTTCGATTCTGTCATGTTACTTTATTTCGCTTACTATCACATACAACAGCATTATAATAGAAGGCGGTTTCATCTGCAATAGCAGATGATCAACATGTGCGTGTACCTCAGTGATCGGCTTACCCATACGAGTTCTACCTGAGGCTTGCTTATCAGTCAAGATACAAAGTAACTCTGATCGTCACACTCACCTCGCGACGAAGAGCAAGAGCTGTAGGCGCGGCAGTGGTCGGAAGACACGACTGAATGCTATCATGGCGACTTACCGTGATCGTACAGAGCAGCGCATGTCACGGCAACTAAAAGTGGTGGCGTTGGCTTCGAAAGTACATGAGGATGCTAAAATGACTTGCCTTGAACAGAAGCGTACAGGTTGATATCAAAAGATGGTACAGTGCCTGGAGGGATGAGGCTCATTGTGAATGTATTCACTAGAGGTCAGAAACCAGAGGTAGAAGAGCCCGGGAGGGGGGCACATCGGGGTGGGTATCACACGTTCCCATACCGGCAACGTTTTATAAGAGAAAAGGGAGTTACGTCTGAGCGCAGGGCAAGGGTCCTGGGGTTTCAGGAGCTGGATCCGAGATAAATTGGCTTAAAGCGGCCTAGGTCGCCTGCCTGCCAGATGGGTCCTCTCTTGTTAGGATTGATAGACCAGAGATAGTTCAGTCGGCTCACTAGACATGGGTTTTTTTACGACGACTTTGTGACTGGTCGAGCTCCATAATGCGAGCTAANNNGCGCAAGGGTCCGCGTCCGCATACTGATAACGGATCCTGTGTGAGGCTGGTGCTGTGGAGCGTTTATATTAAGGAGGCGAAGATGTATTCTGCAGGAGATTGAGCGGGGTACATGTCAACCTTCTGTAGCGGAGTCGAGTCGTGGTGTGGCCGCTTTCCCCATCAAGAAGCGATTGGATCTCGTTCCTCCGTTCACTGCACATGCTATACCCTCATCGATACCCCATCGTCTGAACTTTCATCATGACCGAGATGTTCGTCAAGTCGTTTACCCATCTCAAAGACATGCCCAAGCCAGATCGTGCATTGTCCATGTTGCAACGCGTGGCCTCACTGGTGAAGCCCATCATGCGAAAACACGGATGGATACTCCCTACACTCGCTGAATTCTTTCCTGACAGTCCGAATTTACTTGGTGAGTGCACGCAGTTGTGATGCGCGTGGTCGTCGTGCGCTCAAGAGTGAATATCGTAGGGCTAAGTGGGTGGCAGTCTCCAACCATTCCATGCCTGTACTGGAACGCTCCTTCTTTCAGACGTAAACGGTGGCGAGAATATTTTGCTGAGGCTACGCCCGGCCTGGGATCCCGATACCTTTCTCGAAGAGGATGCGGTCGTCCGGACAATGTTACACGAGGTGCGTTCTCCCTCATACTTCAACAGACAGTCCTGACCCCTCCTTACAGCTCACGCACAACGTGCATGGACCCCACGACGAGAAATTCTACAAATTCCTCGCTGAACTCGAGGACGAGTACGATGCACTTCAGCGCTCCGGCTATGCTGGCGAGGGTTTCTTCTCTCCAGGTCACAGATTGGGTGCAGGCGTCTCGCACGACCTCCCTCCGTATCTCGCCAGAATTCGGGCACTCGAAGCTGCGGAAACGCGGCGGAGACAAGAGGCACTGACGAAAGGTGGCGGCAGGCTCGGTGGCAGGTCTAGCTCACTTGAAAGGTTAAGCCCCCGTGAACTCGCGGCTCGCGTAAGTGGTGTCTCTGTCCCGCACTTTGGCTGTGTCCTCATGGTTTCTATCCAAAGGCTGCTGAACGCAGAAAGCGAGATGAGACGGCGTGCGGATCAGGATCACTCGCTCTGCGTGAAGCTGCCAGAGTTGCCAAGACCGGTGTCGTCGATGGGGTGGTGCTTGACTTGACCGACGACGACGACGCCTTGGCTTATAGCCCCTTGGGTTCAAAGTCAGGCTCTTCACGATCACCACCTCCCTCAGGGTCAACTCAAGCAAGGGATAATCCGAGTGCTAGATCATCGCATGTCGGACAGTGGACTTGCCCCGTTTGCACATTTATCAATTCGGATTTGGTCTTACACTGTGAC
Source organism: Tylopilus plumbeoviolaceoides (assembly GCA_003316375.1). Classification (NCBI taxonomy): domain Eukaryota; kingdom Fungi; phylum Basidiomycota; class Agaricomycetes; order Boletales; family Boletaceae; genus Tylopilus; species Tylopilus plumbeoviolaceoides. The sequence continues at coordinate 2,433 of QFES01001339.1, forward strand.
GCGTGCCTGACGATGCGACCGATTGACACGTCAGTCGGGTGGACATGTGCGACGTGCAGAGAAAAGGAGCTACCCCATGAGTTCTTGTCTTGTAGTTTTTGCGGAGCAATCAAGCATTACAGCTGATCTTATCGATGGATGAACGTATTGTACCTATAATATCGAACTATTGTAGCCACTCATAGAGGATGACCGTAATGAATCTAATCAGGAGTTTTCTGGACTCTTTCCTTGTGCGTTCGTTCGTTCCTGTACTTGACGACGGTGGGGTATATTAGCTGTTCAAACTCACGGGATTGTGTCAGTTCACGGTGAGATGCTTGGTTGATGCAGTGGAATTCGGAAGAAGCCATGGCTGCCTTTGACCGCGATGATCAGCACCCCCGAGAGCTCAACAAGGTTCAACGTTCGACCAGTATCGGCCCGAGGTAGCAGAGCTGCCGATCACAAGTAGTTTGGTCTGCGATTGAAGGTATAACGTTCATCATATGAGGCTTAGTGTTTCCTGCGTCGGTGCTCAACGGTCGTGCGTTTGACAAGCGACAAATGATTCTGACATGCCAGTGGCCAGGCGTACCAGTCCACATGTCGAGCAACTGAAGACATTAGCGCTTGTGTATTGAACAGATGATGCTATCACCAAGGGCATTTAAAATCATCGCAAGGTTACGTCCCGTTACCGTCTAGGTATACCTCTACCCCTTCCCCTAAGGGCCTTTTGGGCCATGCCAGGCGGAGCACGGGGTCCGGTATTTGGCTGCATCAAAAATCGCGTTAGTTCGGCGGCCGAGCGTAAAAAGTACAACATACTGCTTCGCTTTGTGGATTTCGCACCGTCTCGTCGACGCTAAGAATCAAGCATGCTGCTTCAGTAGCACTACTGATAGCGTTCAGCTTCACGAGCGGGGGTTCCCAGACGAATGCCTCCATGTTGTCCCTCACACCCTCCGCCCCATCAACATCCACCCCGTACCATTTGTCGCCAGCAGCATGTCTCATGCGGAGCTTGTTCAAAATATCCGTGGAGTCTAAGCCGGCGTTATCACAGATTTGGCGAGGAATGATCTCCAGAGCTTTTGCGAACGCAGTAATGATTAGTTGTTGCTTTCCGGGAATAGAAAGCGCATATTTTCGGATATGGGCAGAGACATCCATCTGTAGGCCATTTAGTCCCGGTGGTATCGAAGAGCATCATGAGACGTTACCTCCACAGCGCCTCCGCCAGCAACCACATCGCCATTCCGAATCGCCCGCTTGACTACCATGATGGCATCATGGAGACTGCGTTCAACCTCTTCAATGAATTGCTCTGCGCCACCACGCAGGATCAAAGTACAAGTCTTCGCCTTGGGGCACTTCTCGAAGATGTTGTATCGTTCACCACCAATTTGCCGCTCCTCGAACGAACCGCAAGTACCAAGATGTTCCTGAGTGATGTCTGAGCAGGTCGACTGTACAGATCCGCCAACAGCTTGGCAGACTCTGCGAAGATCGCCGGCGGGAACGCGGCCAGCACAGAAAATGTCTCTGTCTGCAAACCACTGCGTCGCTAGATCCCCGATTGGCAACTTGCTCAGAACGACTTTTGCACCTGTCTTCTCGATAGCCTCGAGTTTCCGATAGATTATCTCCCATTCGGCATCGACTATCGCCTGGTAATCCGACACCGCTTCCACACGAACTTCAGCGTTGTCTTTCTCAGCCTTGAGTTCAAGTTCGACGTTTAAACTCAAGATAAGCGGGTCTTTGAAGGATTTCGGTTGCTGCTCGGCACCTGCGTAGGTGAACGTCTTTTTGAAGGCAACTCCTCTAATCAGCAACGAATCTTGCATGCCACCGCCGGGAATCTTCTTGACACCAATGAGCGATTCATCCAAGTCGTCTTGATCCAGAGACTGAACAGCATCGACGACCATGTTCGAAAAGAATGGTTTTTCCGAATGGATGAGTTTTGAAGACATAGATGTCGACGCGCACTTGAGGAGGAGAGAGCGGAAATGTCTGGAAAAAAGGTCAGATAGACGATTCAATAAGAGGCTTCAGGCTTACTCGGGATTGCTCTTGTCGACGCTGATTTGGATTGCTTTCACGCGTTCAGTAGCCTACGAAAAGGTCAGACGCAATCAAAGCAGGAAGAATTCGACATCTACCAACTGCGACGCTTTGTGGAATCCCTTCATGATGATATGGGGGCTCACTCCCTCTTCGATGAACCCACGGACCTCCTTGAGAAGTTGTGCAGCAAGAAGGACAACGCTGGTCGTTCCATCGCCGACCTCCGCATCTTGTGCGCGCGCGATATCGACCAAGGTTCTGGCAGCTGGGTGGACGATGTCGAGAAGCTTGAGGATGGTCGCGCCATCGTTCGTGATCTGAGCCTCCCCACGCTCGTTCACGATCAGCTTGTCCATCCCGCGAGGACCGAGGGTGCTGGAAAGTGTTTGGGCAATCGCGAGGCATGCTGAGATGTTGGAGAGTAATTGCGGATTGCCCTGTGAGGTGTCAGTACCCTCCCGGAGAAGGACAACCGTTGGTTGCTGAGAAAACAGAATCAGAAACGTTCACGAGGAATCTGGAGTCTGTGTACCATTGGAAGACCCCGCTGCATTTTGGAGAGTACGATGTTAGACTAACGATCGCGTTCAAGTTCTATCAGTTGGCCGCTCAAGGTCGTTTTGTTGATCTCTGTTTGGACAACAGGCACGCTGTCTCTCACTTGGGCACGAGATTAGGCCACAGGATACAGTAGAAGACAGTAAATGTATCTAACGAGAAACCACCGCTAGGCGTGCGGTCCATGTTCCCGGATCCGTTTCCGTGCTTTCAATGCAGATCTCCGGGCACCTTCACGTTCTCGCCGTTCCTTTTCCTTCTGGTCAACAAAGGCATCGCCGACATCAATGAACATAATGGCAGGTCGACCCGGCACACGTTCAACTAGAGTTTTCTTGCCCTTCAATTTCGTATGCGCCATAGTAGTACCACGTCGGGCTTCGAGAACACCGGGCATCACCAGCTCCTGTAACATTGCTCAACGACTAGGAGTGAACCGCGTCCAAACACACAAACCTCGCCTTCAGCGACACTCTCCCAAAAGAGTCTCTGGTAACGTTGTCTTGCCCTGTTATTACCCTCAATTTCATCTTGTAAATCTGCTTCTTCGGTATCGTAGCGATCACAGGAATCAGGTTGGTCCTTCTGTCTGGTGTAATTATTTTCAAGCAGTTCGTCAGCTTGTTGTTCACTGCGCTTTGTTGCTTCTGTTACACCAAGCAGGTCCTCCATCCCTTTCGTGAATCCGGTTTGCAAAGGTTTGTTCTGTTGAAATCGAAACATGTCAGTATGCGTGAATGGTAATTAAACGATCAGCCAGATGGGGTTGAAAAATTCCAATCACATCTATGACGACGTAAGGCGCTACAAGTTCTTATATTTCGCGAATGATGTGTGCGTATCATCGCATGATGCGAGGGGGTAGATGCTAAGCAAAACGCTCACCTCCTAATGAACCATCATGACATAGGTCAATCTCGGTGAAACACAAGCTCAGGGGAAATAAAAGGCACCTTTTTCCACGATTCTTCAATGCCTTTTAATCTTAAGATCGCGTCGACACGCTTAATGCTTATGTTATGTCTGATTGCGAGAGCACGAACAGAATTTAGCTCGGGATCAATCATGTAAGATCGGTATAACCGAGCCCGAAGTTCATCTGACAGAGGAACTGGTGGTTTAAAAGATGGGTTCAAAGGGAACGGCTAAGAGAATGATTAGTCCACGTCTACCCAGTGCAGTTTAGAGTGTTCTCACCACGTCGCCACCAAGCCACTTGCGAGCAGAAGGTTCACGGAACGAGGGGGCAATGCTTTTGCGAAAGTGCCCATATGGGTCCTTGTAGGAACGGATTTGAGACTCGTTTCCCTTTTCTTCGCCAGCAAGAAGCCAACGATCGAGTTCCTCGTCTTCCTCGCATTTGGACTGGTTCTCTTCAACCGCATCCTCGGTTTGTCTCGATCGAGGCTCGGGTCCTGCTGGATTAACACGCCCTCCGAGAGGTCGTCTACCGACAAGAAAGACTGCAGAGGTAGAGAAAGTCAACCGTGCATCGCAATGCACACGCGTCAAGACGAGTAGCCTGGACGATGCGTGGTAGAGACGAGGAATCATTTACGTCGAGGTCCAGTAGCAAAATTCAAGCTGTTTCAGTGATGCATCACGTGACATTCAGGGCCGGTCCTTTCGCGTGGCACTGGCAGTGACGATCGTAGAGTAGCTTCAATGGTCGAGACTTTGAGCGACTCCGTGATCACATCGTTCCCTACATCCGAATCGCTCTTCTCATCGACCTTGTTCAGCTATTCTACCCTCACACCTGTAAAAGACCTTTCTTTTCCTTCCAATGTTCCATTCAGTGTTGCGCACGACCTCTTCTTGAACAAACTGTTGCTGAACCTTCATCTAAAGCAATACCCCCCGTCGGAGGCATATCAACAAAGATTTTGGAAGTGGGCGCTTGATCGACTTGAAAGCCTACCCAGAAGCGACGAGGTATTGTGTTGATCAACCCGCGTACGCCATCTTATTTCAGCTTCAGGAGGACGAGATCGACGAGCGCATATATGCACATTACTTATATTTAATAACAAGTGCACGGTAAGCACCGTGTTCGATGGTAGATTGTAGCTAACGTGGATCCAAAGCTCAGAGTCACCGCCCAATTCGTTTGTCACGCACTACTGGAAGTTTCCGGAAACACATGGCCACTCATTGGAGGGCTGTTATGAGACTATTACCCTCCTAGAGTCACGCAGTACTATCGAAGCGGGAACAACGGGCCTGAGAACCTGGAGAGCAAGCCTAGCGTTGGCACAGTTCCTCATCCAGCATCCTGGTGAGCTGCAACCATGGCCAAACATCTTCGTTTCCTCAGTCCGAGTTGACGAATAGACATTGTGGATACCAGTAATGTGCTTGAGCTTGGGAGTGGAGCTGGATTCATCGGCATTCTCGCCGCAAGCTTGCAGCTCCATGCCGCGGCTCCTCCCTCTGATCGCAAGATGCCATCTGTTTACCTGACCGACGTTAATTCGACTGTACTTGGACGCTGTCGAGATAATGTTGGGTTGCCGTGCAGTGAGCTTTCTTTTCAGAATCGATGCTGGTGGTTTAATCGCATGCCGCAGACAGGTCCTCATCTCATCCAAATGTACACTGTGTATCGTTGGATTGGATGGATTCACTATCGAGTCCGGAGGGTATGAGGTCATTCTTTAACGAAGCCAAGGTAGATATCGTACTGGGGGCAGATATCGTACGTATCATAGCTCAGTAAGACGATAGACTAACTTCTTACCCAAGGTATTTGATCCTGCACTTGTACCTCCCCTTGTTCGGACCATCTCCCTTACTCTCTCGTTCAAGACTACTCGAATGGCGCTCATTGCACTCACTGTTCGGAATGAGCAAACGTTGAGATACTTCCTTGACGAGATCGGTGTGTCATCAGTCGCATCATCACTGACCGGTCAATGGTGACTTGATCTCACAACTTAGGAAAGGTGTTGAGGATAGAGGAGGTTGCTCAGGGTACAACGGATGACCTACTATTGTGCATCCCTGATCAGGTGGACGCTGAGCTTGAAGTGAAGATATTCAAAGTCGCTCGAGAAAGAGATGCCTAGTCTCCCGCGAATCGCAAAGGATCACGATCGATCTGGAGATTGATTTGACGCGATTTCGATGCTGGGGAGCCACGTAAGTTGCGACGCGCCAACCATTCTTGATTCGCGGTTACCCCTCCGATCTTTTAGTCGCATCAAATGCATTCTCTATTAGGCCACCTATTGGCCAGTCTCGTCGGGAGCATATGGTGTGCCCTTAAGTATCGTGAACTACTTTATTCTTTTGGGAGTCGTTTCTCGAGTTCGATAGGGGCTTCATGACTCCAAGTATTGATATTCTTGATGGGCGCGTCTTGATGGGCGCGGTTTTTTCCAACGCCCGAGGTCCTTCCCATTGCACACACAGTAAGCTACTTTCCAGGTTTATCGCATGCGCTGAGTATAGCATCCTAACGATGCAACGGCATCGCACTTTCCTTGAGAGTGGTTATTGTGCGCTGACTTCGATTCCCATCCACACTTCGTCTCTGGCAGGTGATTAATCTAGAGCGAATCAACGAATGGGAAGGCGACACAGCACACTCATACCCGTTCGCAGCGCATGGTGGCGTTACGTGGACAGAACGACACAAAAGTCACTCATGGCACTCACATTGGCATCGGCGCGTCCTCGTTGGACGGCAATTCGTCAGCAGAATCGATCCACTGCATCTTTCACATCTGAGTCAGTGATCAGTGATCCCGATGCTCGACGTGGCTTCGATTTTAGGAGTGCTCGTTCTCTGACGCCGAGGGGTTTGGCGCGTTTTCCGAGTATGACGGGTCGTGCCAGACTTTGTATATATGAACAGCACTTCAATTAAATTCAATAGCTAGGAGAGACGATGAAGATCCCAGCCAGGCCCTGGGCCATTGTCACGTACGCTCTGTTGTCCTCGGAGAACCTATTTCAAGAGCTTTCCCACAGCACCGTCGGCGAAGGTTCGTTGAACGTTCGTTTCTCGGAGGTCGTCCAGAGCTGTTGATGCTGTCGCAAGGCTGGCAGTCCAATCTCCCGAAAGAGCATGTGGATCTCGAGTGCGGTCACACATAACGAAGGACATCCGTACTCTGTGCGAGACCCAGGATGGGAAGAAGCTCTTCGATCTGCACCAAGACTCATTGTACATCTCGTTCTCTGTTCAGCATCATGCACGCACCACCTAAGCTTGACGTGGCTTTATCTTCCTGCGTAAAATTTACTAAAATCCCAAAATCGTGCATGTTTAGCAGAGTACAAGACAGTATACGTCTATCTCGACGTATATTACTGGCCGTGCGGGAATATGAATCCTCAGAATGCGTGTTCTGTCGAGTCCTTGCCTATTGCGGACGTGCTCGATGATCCCGCCGAAACTGTCTGGATGATCGAGTCGACGTAGTTGGCTCCCGACCACTTCTGGTGTGTTAGAACATCGCATCCGATTTCCTTCTCTTTGCGCTGGACGAGGTCGACGTAGGCGAGTATTCCTTCAGTCTTGTAGCGCTCCGCTAGCTCGGCTAAAGTACGTGTTAGGAGGACTCATATAACCAAGATGGTCTAAACATACCTGTAGCGACGGCGTTGCTGTGCAAGCCCGCGAGTGAAATCAACTGAAGGACGAACCTACAAATAAAACATCTGCATCAGCGCCACTCCGACAGGAAAGATGTCAAGGGCGGTACACACCCTTCCTTTGCGAGCTCCCAGATAAAGTTTCTCAGATCGTCCTTGGTGAAACCTCCGCCCAACCAGTTAAAGCTCGGGCTAAGGTTATACACCATCCATTTCTTCTGGCCGGTCTTCTCTCTTATTTCCCTGGCAAATGAACGTGCCAGTTCTAGATCGGGCGTTGAAGTCTCTAGCCAAAGAAGGTCAGCATAGGGCGCGTATCTGAGTGTGCGAGAGATGGCGGGGGCAAGACCAGACTGGAGGCGATGGTAACCCTCCGGGGTGCGTGGAACTGGTGGGATTATACGTAAATACTGGGAGACGATGATATAAAGTGGAGCACGTACGATCCCAATCCCAGAAGATGTCTCTCCCGAGAATTTCCTTGGCCGCTCCGCGTGACTCCGAGTTTGACTTGCCAGCGACACGAGATTTGTAGTGCTCGAAAACAGAATCGGGCGAGGATATGGAAGGAGTTGTGAGAAGAGCTTGTTTGACAGCTGATGAAATAGATGTCAATCGAAAGAGTTACGAAAGAAGATGGATCTACCCTCGTCGAAGGTCATCAATGGATGAGTAGCATCCCACTGTTTCTCAATGCGCGCACCATCGGCCGCGTCGACGGCACTTGCGAGTGCTTCGGCAAGGGGTTGTCCGGGAGTAGTTGTGCCTAGAATGAATCTTTATCACGCCGATCGTCGATCACTCTAGTACGAAAAATATAGGGACAGAGCATAGCGTACGGATGATCTCCGGCGTCTACACTTGAGCTGAGAAGTCTACCACTTTCGGCATCCGTTCTGGCGATGACCAGCATAGGGCATTCCAACATATCAAGGGCGAATCGAGTAGCTACGAGTCGTGAGACATGCGTAGCAGGTGGTACGAGCACCTTTCCGGCAAGATGGCCGCACTTTTTCCCGCCGTGAAGTTGGTCTTCAAGATGAATGGCGGATGCGCCAGACCCTGCAAACAGTTTCGCTAATTTCATGACAGCAGAGGGGCCACCGTGACTAACAGGATGTAAGTCATGCGTCTAAGAGGATGTATGAAGGACAAGGTACCCTGTGTCAGCATCTGCGATGATAGGACGAAGGTAGTCAACGTATGGCATGTTGGCGCGTGCCTCTGGGGAAGCGGACATGCGCTCATCGTAATGCTTTCTGTCGTGTAGTTGCTGGGCACGGAATATGCGTTGTACCTGGTTGGGAACGGTGGTGTACGGGTAATCTCTGGGTGGTGTGATTAATGAGACTGGGACGAGCAGATAACGGCACACACCCAAAGTCGGGACCGACTTCGTTACTTCCGGTTGTAAGAAGAGAGGATGCAGCCCAGCCAGATATATAGACAGCCTGTTGGTGGCGTGCCATTTGGGTCATCTGAACAGGATCAATGGCACCCATCGTGTGAACGGGAAGACCGGAGGAGCTGGCATGTTCGAATATGCGGAAGAGTTTGTCTGCTAGAAGGGATGCGGGGAGGGGAAGGACGGGTGCAGAGCCTTGTTTGAGTGCGACATCGCGAGGTGAGTACGGGCGGGAAATGTTGGCGAAGCGTGGACTAGCAAAGTACTCTGTGAGGTGTGCAACGCGAGCATCGAACTCTGCAGACTCATTCGCTGGGTCTGGTGGGTTCACGTGGAGGGAGAGGGCACGAGTACGGGCGAGCACGCGGGAAGGGAGGATGCGAGGAATCATGGTATGAGATGAACCTATATTAGGGTTAGGGTTATAACGATAGCTTCGGAGGTGATTCCGGGATATGAGATCGCTCCTTCTGTATCCCCTCCATGATGATGATCGTCTTCTCCTTCCCTCCGCACTCCTCGCTCCTCCCCATTTAAATACATTCACCCCCTCCATCCTCCTCATCTCGCACCCATGTCCTCCATTCGCACTTCCCGTACCGCCCTCACACACGCCATCCTCACAACCATACACCCCGCCATCGCCAACACCTCCCCCTTTCCATTCCCCGTCCCAATCCCTGCAGAGTTGCATCTCATGATTCGCACCCACCTTCGCGTACACATCGCCCGCGCACTCCTCGATTCTCTCCACGCTTCTCTCTCTTCCTCCCTCTCCGCCCTCTGCGACGACTGCAAATCCTACTATGCACACGTCTTTGGCCCACACGTTGCCGACTGGCCCGTAGTGCAAGCTGGTAGAGGCTGTCGTTGCATCGCCATCGGTCTTCCTTCACCTCCCCCTTCCTACAAGATAGACAACCCATGTCTCGAACACGATCTTTCGGGCCCCCCACGTACTCCCGTCGGCGACAAAGAACCGCCCGCCTACTTCATCGCTCATGTCAAACACACCCTCGCTACATATGCTGCGATGGATCCATCCTTCCCCTACGCAGATCGTCCGATTGCCAGCAACGCAGATCTTGACACCCTCGTCTCCTATGTACTTTCCACTTTTGGCTGGACTGCCATCCCTGCAACAACACACAGGAACTGGGAGTTCGATGACGACGTTCTGATCGTCCCCTTATCTTCGTCTGCAGTAGATGTTTCAACGATCTCCCTCGACTGTCTGCAGATCCATCTTGACCTTCCCGTTCATGAAGACCTTCTCGCTCGCTCACCACTCCACCCCACCAAGGTCACTTACTTTCCACCCCTAGCCTCTCCTACTACCATAGGTATGTCGCATGTTCTCTGTCTTTGGCCCTCTCTGACTGGATACTTTCACAGTTACGCGCTACTCTTTCAACCCGCTCTCCACGACCATCGCATCGGGACTCCTCCTCCTGGTACTTGCCTCTCCCCTAGCCTTCGCATACGCTCTACACGCCTCCGCCCACCCAGATGGTGCACAAATGTTTAAAATATTTCACTCCTAGTGGTTCGTCGCCTCCCACACCCCGATATCCTTCCTTCCACACACACACATGAGCATGGAACGTTTCCTCACAGCATCATGGTCACTCTCGTTCAAAGCACTTTATTCTAAGCATGAAATTAGACTACACATCAGGTATTCACATATCATCTTGCCTTGTCGCAGTTTCCTCTTGTTCGATACAGACATAACATGCGTCTTGGACACTACACAAAATAAGCACATCTTAGAATTACACGGACTTCACTTTTATTTTTGTACCGGTTTCATGTTTACGCGTAATTCAGGGAACATTTCTGGCTGGTGACCGTGGTGTGGAAGCAGGTACCTTGATGCGTGAAGACCAGAAAGGCAGTGGACTTATCTTATCGATGTTGGAACTGGAACGAAAACAAAACCAAACAAGTATGAGGAAAATTTCCTCCGACCAGAACTTTCGCAGTGACATTATGCTCCTCGTTGGGACAGTGAACGTTTACCTTTAACTTGATCGCTGCTAGCAGCGACACAAAGGTGGGTGCTATCATATCCGCACATTTCAAGCCTCAAATGGCATGTGATGAGCAACATAAGTTCGATTAGTCTTAGAGACACCGACATGGTTACAACATATCCTATTTTCCTGAGCCCCTTTCTCGTCGAGTTCAACCTATTTGTGACGTGCTGATGCTCTTTTCGTTGCAGGTCGCTGTCCTTTTTGTACAGGGATATTAGTCTGCCTTGCATTATCTTTGTCCATCCAAGTTTTACTATTGTCGGGTCCGCTCTTGCATCATGTCAATTCCACAAGTACGGGACAGAAACGATCGAGTGGTGTGATTTCTTGAGGTTGTGGCTTGGTTGTGGCGCGGTTCATCGTCGATCATGATACTACGGTGGGGTTAAATCAACCAACGATCGCTGCAGGCGGATTTTGGCGTGGCACGGGCCATTGTGACTGCCCGACCGGATAGCAGTATGATGTGCATCTGGGACGTCGAACTTAGGATTTGCGGCGTTGAGGTCGTGACATGCACTGCAACAGTGTCACTCTGGCAATTCGTCGACCGGTACCGGTGAACCTCTCGTGGGGTTTGGAAAGAGATACACACCTCCAGCCTATATGGATCCGTATTCGTTCAACGTCGATACAACAAGCGAACTTCGTTTGCGTTGGCATATACGTGAAATCCTCTTGCCTTACGCGCGGGTCCACCTCACGTCCGACCATGTCGTATACACCGAGAAGGTGGTCGAGGAGGCAAGTGTTACTGCGTTCTGAGTTCTGCGAGTTTTGTCCACTAATCGAAATCATCTAGATCCTCCTCCGGACTCTCGAGTATGTGCCCATGGCGGATGCGACATCGTTCCGCCCTCCTTCAGACCCCATCGAAATTTTTATCGGCTCCTTGCATTCCCTTGATCTCGCTCCTCCCGAAGAAAGA
>QFES01001342.1:3349-29638 GCA_003316375.1 Tylopilus plumbeoviolaceoides
TGAAAGAACTTAGATTGATTGGGTGTAAGACCCAATCTTATATAGTGTCTACCTATTGTTTGTATGTATTGTACCAATGGTAGAGTATGGTAATCTTCTAGAACATGTTAGAAGATTAGGTAATAGGACTATACTTATTGTCCTATAACAATAAGGACTACTATCTATGATGTCAGAGATAAGCAATAGCTGACTTATTCTGATGAGTAAAATGGATAGTGTAATAGATAAGAAAGAGAAGAAAAATCTAGACCTTTCTTCCTGAATGAGTAGCTTAGTAATAGAAGAGCAGAAATAGAATACTTACTGATTCAACAGGAACCAGTTGACATGCTGTGTCCAAGTCAGTCCAGATTTGTTACCAAACCAATGCCTATAACCAGGGAACTTGGAGAGGAGACAAAGAAGTGTTTGCATGCATTGCCTCAGGTTCTTGAAGAGCATACTAGTGGGCATGAATGATGGTATCCAATGTAGTAGAGAGGAAGAAACTTGGGTGGCAAAGAACAGGGAAGAAGCAGGGTTACAAATTGCCAACAACCATGCAGGACCCAAACCTAGTAGAGGTGTATATAGTTAGAGTGGCTGACTCAATCCAATGTTTTTTACCATACAAAAAAATGCCATGGTACAAGGCCAAATTTCAAGAATCCAGTACCTTCATACCCACCTTTCATTTTGTTCTGTGTCATCCACATTGCTGTCACTCATTTCAGTCACTCATTATGAAACCAGCTACCAATCTCACCTCTGAGTCCACTTGCTGCACTCACATATCAAATGCAGAAAAATATCCAGGCCTGCCAGATACTCTGGTGAAACAATGTTCACATGCTGAGAAACTAGCTAATGATACAGAGCAGTTAGAACTCCAGGCAGCATAGCAGACAGAGGCCCTGCTCATTTTAGAAAAGATCACCTCTATTGAGGAAACCATGGAAGCTGCTCAATCAGACTCAGAAGCCAAGCATACAGTGGTGAACAAAGGCATTCACCTTGCAAAGTCAAAGTCAGTTAAGGATGCAGTGACTCCCACAAACATTCCTAAGGGTCAGTAGTTATTTCCACAGTCAACAGGAACTTGTGTTGAGTGACAGAACATACTTACTAGTGAACATCAACAATAACATGGCCAACAAACTTGCAACCTTTGGTACCACTGGCAGGCCAGTCAGTACCTTCAAAAGGCCTAATGCCAGTGGTGGGGATGGTCTGCGAGAGCTTATTGGTGTCATGCAGGCTCATTGCCAACAGTCCAAGCAGTTGGTGGCAGCCAAAGGGCTGGGCATTGTACAGCCACAGGCTAACACATATGAGCTTGAAGACAGGTAAGTGCCACAATCTGCACCACCACCATATTATTGCTCACAGAGTCCACTCTTTTTTTCATCAACATGATGTGGTTTCCACCCACTGGCAGGATACCCAGTCAAAGGTCACAAGTGCTTGTCAAAATCAAGAAGTGAACAAGGCATGTGAGCAAGGAAAGCGAGTCCAACTTGCAGAGCCAGTCACTCCCCTCTTCTGGCAGCTCTTCTATGTTGGCACCACCTCCATCAACTGTCTTTTCAGACAACACACAAAGCAAAGAGGCCACTACAATCGAGAATGAGTGTTTTGATGTCAACATGGATGAAACAAAGACTTACAGGGGCTTTGGTAAAGACAGTGATGATGACCTGGAATGGGAAGCAGCCCAGATGGCTACAAAGAAAAGCAAAGTGAGTACCTCACAGCCAGAATATGTGGTTTATGTGCACACCTTTCTCATTACAGTCACTTGTTGAGCTAACTCAAGTCCTGCCAAGGCTGTGAGAGAAGCAGCCCATACTCAACTTGAAGCTTGTGCAAGGTTCATGACTCCAATGTTGTTGACATGCCTGGCATCACAACTAAGGATGCCAGCATCCTCTCTGGGGCTGAAACTGAGCCATATGAGACAGGGAAGGAGGGCCACAAAAAGGTACAACCCCTCTACTAGTACCTAAATATGTGTCCTACTATGCCAGTGGCCAGCTGTCACCTCACCACTTCCTCGTGTTTTACTAATAAGGCAAGTGATGTGTCAGTTTACATATGATTACTAATCACCCCTTTTGTTTCCCATAGGCCTGCATCAATGTGCTTGCATGGCCCACCAAAAGAGTCAAGACAAACCCAGTGCAAGATACCAGCAAAATCTCCCCTCAATCTCTGTCCACCAGCTCTGCTGCCATCAAGAAGCAAATACAGTGACCTTGGAAACCCTTTCCATGCTAACCTTGACAGCAGTGCACACAGCGCACTGCCAAACACTGTGGGAATCTCACTTAGCTTTGGTGGAGTTATAAATAGTACATATCCTTGGCTACAAGATCACCCCCTAGGTCATGTGATTTGGTTCACACGCCATGGAGATATCATTGTTACAAGTTGGCAATGTCATGGAAAGGGTTTATGAGCTTTTGAATTGCCAGGGTATTAGTACTTGGTATATCCTCCTTTTGCCCTAAGCACTGCCTGAATTCTTCTAGGCATGCTTTCAATTCCCAGAGATGCTCAATAGGATTAAGGTCAGGAGACTGTGCAGGCCAAACCATAGTCTCAAACTCCTGCTCTTCTAGCCACTCCTTCACCTTTTTACAAGTATGCTTGAGGTCATTGTCCTGCTGGAAGATGATGTCAAGAGGATTGAGCCCATAATGCTCTAGGGTTTGTTGCAACTCATCCTTCAAAATTTGAAGGTAGAGGTCCCCATCCATCCTACCATCAATCTTGGTAGCAAAGCCAACTCCCTGCCAAGCCATACAACCCCACATCATCAAAGAACCCTCTCCAAATTTAAAGGTTCCTTGTACCAGCCTATCATTGAGCCTCTCATCTTCTGTTTTCCATGCCCATTTGTGCCCATCTGACCCTAAGCAATTGATCTTGGTCTCATCTGACCATATTACCTTCTTCCAGTCCTCTATAGTCCAATCCTTATAAGCTTTTGCAAAGTCAAAACAAGCCTTGCGATGTCTAGCAGAGAGAATAGGTGTTTGGACTTGACCACAGCCTTCATACCAAGTGAACACAAACTGTACTTGCAGATAGAGGCTGATTGATGGTGTTGGTGAGAGCTTTGGTCACTCGGACAGCATTTTTAACTCTACCAGAGGTGATAAGATGTTGGGCATGACAGATATTGGCAGGGGAAAGCTTGGAAGGACAACCTCCAGTAGCTTTGGGAAGGGTAGAACACTTTTTGGAATGAAGCTTGGATATGGCAGAAGGGCTAACACCAGTTTGGTTGGCAATGGCTTCACCAAAATGGCCAGCATCAAGCAGGGAGAGGATGTTGGCTTGTTGAGTAAAAGAAAGAGATTTGACCATGATGGTGGATAAGAATCAACAGGTGTGTGAACTTTTTTAAACTCAGACACACTATTTACATGTATACCTTTGTTTGTATAACCAAACAATGCCAACTATCACATGATTTAACCAAGATCCTAGCTACCAATTCAAAGGCTCATAAACCCTTTCCATGACATTGCTAACTTGTAATAATGATATCTTCATGGCATGTGAACCAAATCACATGACATATGGGGCGATTTTGTAGCCATAGGTATGTACTACTTATAACTCCACCAAAGCTAAGCAATATTCCCACAGTGTTTGGCAGTGCGCTGCACACACTGCCATTAAGGTTAGCATGGAAAGGGTTTCTGAGCTCACTGTACATAGGATTTGCATACTTCTAGTTGTGCCAAAATGGGAGGTGAACACTGAGTAACTTCATGGCCTTTGCTTTCTGTTGGAATGTAGCAATGTCCCAAGGATGGGTTTCAGTGCACAAATCTGCAATCTGTTGGAGTGTAGTTGCACCTGATTGGGGTGGATGTGGGAATGAATTGCCAAACTCAGGTAGGGTTACTGTGGTGACAGGAGAGTCATTCTTTGTGACACCAGCAATTAGCTGCTCCTCTGGTAAAATCAGCAATGTATGCAATGAGTGGAGTAAAGCAGTTTTGTACATATCCAAGGGAGTAGGTCATCACAGCACCCATCTGTGCAGTTTCCTTGAAAGAGGCAAATATAATGTCCATACATTGGTGGAAGAGACAAGAAGCTAACAACATCTGGAAATCAGAGTGGACTTCAAACTTGTACATAAGTGGGAATGAATGCAATGCAGCACCAGGCATATGATGTAGCCTGCATCTGAATATCAGACTGGATGTTTCTGACAGTCAGGAAGACCAGATGCATTTCAAGCACTCCTGTATGTACATATGACACATTACAGTTGTCTTATTAGATGAGATTATGATCAGAATAATCATTGCACCTTCAGGAAGTTGGTCCTGGGAGGTAAAAGTGAGACAACAGGCTATATGATAGCTATTGTTGAGACATCACCTGGATGTGCTGTGCTTGGTTGCTCATGAAAATCACCATACTCCCGGCATGAAGCATGCATAACAACATGTGGGTCAAAGATTATATAATTCGTGAAAATGGGATTGCATAGGATATCTTCAATGACCTGCTGTGCATTATGCCACATCAAACAAATGGGATGAGTTGTTGTGCAACCATGGATTTTAAGTGTCATGTCTGCCAGATAGGACCACCTGGTAATATGTCCATCCATCCAAGCATTTGATTCACAGAATGAAAGGTTGGTTGGTCCCATGCTTTAAACTATTCAATATGTGTTAGTAGTCAATATAGTGAATATGATATGTACCCATTTTAAATGGAGAAACTCATTGACAGCGGTCTGTATGAGATGCTGTGCAAGGAACTTGGCCAGTTCCTATTCACCTTCATCTGCAAACAGGTAATATATTGCATGTTCATGGTGTTTCTCATGCTTGTTTGCTCTTAATGTGTCCAGCAGTGTGTTGCCTTTCCCATATATATAACCAGAGGTGGGGTGATAGTGGCCAGTAACTTCCTCTCCAGGGCAGGAGTAAAAGGCAGGGGGTATAGGATAGTGTAGTTGGCTTGTGTCAAAAGAACATGGGTTCTGTGGGTCATTGAGGTGGCCAGCGAGCACTGCCAGAGAGTGGAATGCTACACTACAGCCCAGGCAATGAGTACTCAGGCTGTTGACATGAAGGTTGATTAATTGAGCAGGACAATACAAACTCATCTTTCACCAAATTGTCCTGGTGATTCTGAGACTGATTCTGAGGCCATCAGGTGCATGAGTCATCTTTGGCATGCAAAGTGTCACTGCTAAGGCCACTGAAACAGCTTAAGTGAAATGTACAAACCATTCAAATGCCTTGGATTGCATGGGCATGCAAAATATCTGAGGCCACCAAAACAGCTTGAGTGAGAATGCACAAGTCTTTTAAACTCCACTCTTGGCTCTCTCCACCACAATCATCCTGTCCATCCACCATGGAACCCCAACATCTCCCTCAACTTTCATCCTCTGTTGCTTCTTCCAATGAATATTCACCTAGGACTGATTTGGGTCTAATACACATTGACCCAGAGATTTTCCAATCACCCTCTTGTCACCACCCTATTGATTTGAGCACTATCAAGAAAGACATGTTTGATTTGCTTTGCCAATCCTCACCTTCCCTCTAATCCCCCTCTCTTTATTGCCCTATTGGTTTGAATACTATCAAGGAAAATGCATTGTTCAATTTACCTAGCTCATCCCTGCCTTCCTCCCCTATTATTCCTCCATCAAGCCCACCCACTTGAGCTTCTGAGCTGCTGTCACCCAGGCAATGTACACTTGAGGCACAGAAACACATGCACAACAAATTCAAACCATACAAAGTTCTGGGAGCTCCATCCTTGGAGCTCCAGTTTGTGATGTGGTCTCTTGGTCAGTTTTCATATTGTGATGTGCGATTTCATGGTGCATGTTCCATGTTTCATTCTTGTTATCTCTAATGCCCAATGATACAACAGGAGAAAGAGAAATTCAAACATGGGTTATTGTATATGTTCAATGCTAGTGTTGTCAAAGCATACACTGTGAGATTGGATTTCAAAAGGTCCATACTCACCCACATTTCCCTGACACAAGCAGAGCTAGATGCATTGGAGAAACAGTGGGATTTCATGCAATCTCTAGATGAAGAGACACACTGTGATCTTGCCCTGATTGACAACTACTTTCCCTCATTCAGGGAGACCATGGACAAGAGGGGGTTTGCTGACAATATATTGTACCACCTGTCTATGCCAACAAGCTAGTTTCACTGACTATTGCTGACATGCAATTGTGCCAACTGACCTCCAACAGAGCATTCTCCATCAGGGCATGGCAACCCACTACTAGTGGTTCAGTGGTCTCAGATACAAGGGGTTTTTACACAGTGAACTTGGGGCATTCATCATCATCAAAGGGGGACTTAGGTGGCTCAGCCTTGTTGGCCTTGAGCATTGAAGATGACGAAGAGCTGTAGAAGCTGTTCAGGCTCCCACTTTCCATATGGACATTTCCATTACTGCCTCTCACATGGATGACTGTCCCCACCACGTCACATGTCCATCTTGTTTGTATTCCTTATTTAAGAACTGCATGTCTATTTGTCACACATCAATGGTATTTTTAGAGTTGCCACTTTTCCCTGTGTGATTTCCTCCTAGCTAACTTCACCACTTTCAAGCTCACCTTCACTTCACAATGAGTTCAGATCCAATCCCTCAGGCTCAAGAACATTGCCCCACTCAAGGACATCACCACCCATGACCATACAATGTTGGTAAACAGTGGCCATTTATTGTACACTAGCTTATAAACCCTAGATACCTCCTTATTTGGAGCATGGAGAGGTCCTGGGTGGTGAACTGGACTCATTGCACAAAGAAGAACTCCAAGACCTACAGTTCCATGCTGAGCAACCAATGCAACTGTTCAACACAAACCCCCCACCTCCTACTGTTTCAAACCAGGGTTTACCCCCACAGCCATCAATGCAACCCAAGCCATTTAATGTGAACCCATACAGCCCAGGTCCGCCCCCTCAGCTGCCAATGTGGCAATTATTTATCATGAACCCCTTGGGCCTGCCTGCTACTATTGCAAGTCAGGTGGATTTCTTTTCGCATGGCCCAGGTCCACCCCCTACCATTTCAAGCTTGAGTCCACCCTCTCCAAGTCTAAATCATTGGCAGCTGCTGCCAACACAATCATTTAACATGAATCTCCCAGGATAACCCCCTACCGTTCTGAGCCAGGGTTTACTCCCCATTGTTCCAGGCCATGACATGCCACGTGCTGGTTGGGTGTCATATCCCATCCTTCCTCCAACCCTCTGGACCAACTCTGGACCACTCACTCATGAACTCCAAAGCATTTACACCTAGGACTTCACTTCCACCCTCCAGACTTCCTTGAATATCACTTATGTACATATCTTTCCCCTTTTGTATTAGCTTTGCTTCCTTCTTGCTTCCAAACCTGTGCTTGCACAGCTCCAGCTATCTTGACTCTGAGCTCTGTCTTACTCAGATTCTGCCTTACTCATCCTTACTCATGCAATGCTTTCCATTACTAATGTGATGTCCGCGCTCTGTATATATAGTTCTCAGTACATAGTCTTTAGCTTTAGCTTGAATATCAACTAGATCTGTCGAACTCCTCTTTTGATCACTCCTCTCTTTGATAGGACTTTCCTTGTCCTAATTCCATGTCATCTACCTCTACTCTCCGAAATATCAGGACATGAACGTCAGCAAGGGCACAGCACATAAGCTGAGGCCAATGTCCCCTAGGAATCCAACAACTCCAGAGTTCCAGAGTTCCATGGAGTTCATCTCTAGTATGGCTCTAACATTGGGCAGATTTTTTACAAGGAGACTGGATGTCAAATATCTTGGAGTCACTGCATGATAGCATGGATATATCAGGAAGTAATACTTCATCAGCAGCTCATATACATTCTAGGAGACCATCCTATTTACTGCTTGCACAAGCAGCCCTGTCAGCTCAGGCCCAGCAGCAAGTCTCAGTGAGTTTGGGAAGCAACCATGTTGTTGCTGTACATCCTGTTCATGGAAGTGAAGGAAGCTTGGGTAGTAGTCATCAGAATTTTATTCAGGCAAGTCATAGTATAATATCTAATACTTCTACTCACCTCCCTAGTCTGTACAAACAGTTGCACCTCATATAGCTGCTTGTCTTTGACAAGCAGCTGCCAGATTACCTCCAACTCCTTTTCCTCCAGTTGCTACAGCCCCAGGCCCTCAGCTCAAGAGCTTGCTGAGGAAATTTGAGGATCTTGATCTTGGTGACTGCAGATCCCTTCTTCAGCATGCAAAGCATGAGATACAGAGACTAATGTTCACTCAAAATGCAGTTTCAAAATCTTTTCTTTGAAAGTCAATGATCAAGAAAGCAGTAACAGCTGCCTCAGCATCTCCAAGTAAGTAAATATTGTCAGTTTATCTAATTGGCTGAAATATTGTCAATAGCCCTCATGCTCTCTCTAAAAAAGTCCCCAGAATTGAACAAGAAGTTGATTGCAGAAATGCAATCAGTATGATATACCTTCCATTCTGTCACATCAATCCTTCTTGTGGCCTTATTCAATATCAAAGCCCCTGTGGAACAGTCACCCCAGTTTCAAATCCAAACATGTGCTGACCTTGTCAAGGATCTCCTTGATCAGCAAAACTACAACTTCCTGCATCAGATTGAAACAGTATGTTGGATCTAGCTTTACAAGTCATACTCATTTATTGACCTACTTAGCTTTCTGATGGATTTATGATCTATCATTTCTTTGAGCACTTGTATGTTGATCACTAAGGTGATATGGAAAAATCTCCACAGTGGTCAGTTGGTTAGTGCAAAGAATTTTGATCACATCATAGGACTTGCTGTTACTGCCATTGTTTTTGCTCTGCAGCAGCTGGAGACTGGGGTTTTGAAGAAAAAACCTATCCATGCTAATGATTATGCAAAGGCCTATAAGGAAGTACTTTCTTTTATTCAAAATAGAATCCATGGCAATGAGATTGCATCTGGGCAATATTGCCAGAATATTATCCAGTATAGTAGCACTCTTGTACCTACTGAGGAAGAGGAGAAGGAGGAGGAGGAGGAGGAGATGGTGTAACTTGACTATGATCATGATTAGATTGTAATACTGTCAAATAGATAAGTAGGGTACCTAGTACATATGCCCTCATTAGACTAGTAGTAGTATGCAGGACATCTGGGCAATGTCCATGCATGTCTGAGTCTGCAGTCAATCCACTCTGGACACACATTTGTCCTGGTCCATCTATACCAGACATACACTGGACTGTATGTATGTAATAAGACATGCATATGTATACTGCAAGGTCTTCACATACCCTCTGGGAATTGCTTAGACACTTAGGATACAGTATACATACATATGTATATACCAGGGAACCCTCCCTGATGTAATAGACCAAGTTTCTTTGTCTACTCCCATTATCTGTGCTTGCCTCAACCACCCAGGTAAGTCTGGTGGCCTTCCCTCACATATATATGCTCTGCTTGACAAATACTACTATCATTGGCCTTAGATAACACTCAGATTCACTTGAGCTTGTGGTGTGTAACTGTTCCTGCCAAGGCAGCATCTTAGGTCATGCTAGCCTAGCACCTTCATAGTTAGAAAGCAAATTTTGCTTTTTTCTGACTTTTGGGTTGGCTGATGTCTGCCCATGTCAAGACTACCACTACCTCAATTCCCATACTATGAAGAATGCCTATCCCCTCCCCCACATCCAAGATCTCACTGACTGTTATGATTTCTTCATTTTCTCATTGTCCTATTGGCTTACTTATTGTATGATCTCTTTCTTTTTTCTCATTGAACGACGTATGACACCATTTTCTCTTTACCGTATCCATTTGTACAGCATTGATTGCACATAGCTGTGTACGCAGCATCGCTTGTCCTTACTAGGTAGTTCATAGCCTGGTCTGTGCACCTCTCATCACAGTATTTAAACCCATGTATATTACTGTATCCCTTAGTCTTATCCATTTGTTTTCCTCTTGCCTTAGGCTTGAGTGTGAATTAAGGATACCGCTCTTCTTTCTACTCTCATCTACTTGCTTCAAGCTTGACGATTAGCTTTGAAGCCTTGAATACTGGTTGAACTTGTTGTCTTGCCCTCGAGCGTCACGACTCTAAGTCTAGGTTGTTACACTGACTGGCTGAAGGGATCCAAAGTCTTCACAAAATTCAATGTCCAATGGGGCTACAATAACATCCTCATCAAGCCGGAGGACTGCTGGAAAGCCACCTTCATCACTCCATTCAAGTTGTTCAAACCTAATGTTATGTATATATGTATGTTTTTTGGGTTGTGTGGATCACTGCCCACATTTCAAGTGCTGATGTACCACATCTTCACTAACTATATCACAGAGGGATGGCTAATCATATACATGCACAACATCCTCATCCATTCCTCCTCTCAGAAAAACCACAACAAGTGAACAGCTCAGGTTCTGGAACATCTCCAGAATAACAATATGCATCTCAAGTTGTCCAAGTGTGTCTTCAATGCCCATGAGATGGAATACCTCAGAATGATCCTGTTGGAGGATCATATGTCCTTTGACCTCATAAAACTCAAGGCCATCGAAGATTGGCAATCCGCTCACTCTGTTAAAGCAGTCTGATTGTTCATCAGATTCTGCAACTTCTACAGGAAGTTCATCCCTGACTTTTCCCTCATCACTTGTCTTCTTCACAACCTGATGAAGAAGACTGCTGCTTGGGAGTGGACCAATGAATGCAATGTTGCTTTTGGCCTCCTTAAAGCCACCTTCCTAAAGAAGCCCATTCTCACCCTTCCTGATACCATGAAACCCTTCATCATAATGATGAACACCTCCCTTACCACAGCTGGCAGTGTCCTTATGCAGACCAATGGCAACAAGGACCTCCACCTGTGTGCCTATTTCTCCTAAATCTTCTCCCCCAGCAGAGCAGAACTATGATATCTATGATCATGAGCTCCTGGCCATTATGCACTCCCATGAAGAATGGCACCAATATCTCTGTGGCACTGGCCACCCCATCATCATGCTCACTAAACACAAGAACCTCACTTTCTTTTGATTCCCTCAGAAGCTCTCCCAGAGGCAAACTTGCTGGAAGATGTACCTCCAGGACTTTGACCTTCTTCCACCTCCTGGGGTCCACTATGAGTCCCATTAACACTCTCTCCCAGAAAGATGACATAGATTTTTCGTGTGACAACACTGACAACACTCTTCTTCCAGATGATCTCTTTGTCCATGCCCTTGACATTGAGATCCTCAAGAAACTCCATGTCTCCTCTGCCTCCAATCCTGTGGTGGAACATGCCCTTCATGACATGGCCACCAAGCCCTCTCCCATCCAACATTGCTTCCTGGATGACTGGTCCTTCCACAATAACTTCCTCTACTTTAAAGGTTGTCTCTACATCCCAGAGCCTGCCTGACATGCCCTCATTCTCCACACTCATGAATCCCCCCACAGAGGCTATGGTGGTGTTTTCCATACCCAAAATCTCTCCTTGCCCAGCACTATTGGTGGCCTGGGATGAACACCTACATCTGCCATTTTGTTGCTGGCTGTGCTATCTGCCAGTGTAGCAAAGTGAATATTCACCCAACCATACCTCCATTTACCTCTCTTGCATCCTCTGTAACCTGCCCTTCCAGCAGATTTCTGTCAATCTAATCATGTCTCTCCCATTATCTGCTAGTTTCATCTCTGTCATGATTATGGTTGACCATGGGCTTATGAAAGGGGCAATTTATATCCCTTGCTCTAAAAACATTGATGCCACTGGAGTGGCCACCCTCTTTTTCAAACATGTGTTCCCTTGTTTTGGTCTCCATGATCAATGCATCTCTGATCGAGGCCCCCAATTTGCCTCTGCCTTCACCCATGAACTCACCTGTCTCCTACAATATGACCTTGCCCTCTTCTCTGCATACCATCCCCAGATTGACAGAGAGACAGAACACATCAACCAGGAACTCAAGACCTACCTCCAAATCTTTTGTGCTGGAAATCAACACTCCTGGTCTTTCCTTCTTCTGATGGCAGAATTCTCCCACAACTCTGCACTTCACTCTTCCACTGGAAAATCCCCGTTTTGACTAATGATAGGTTTCAAATCCTGCTCTTATCCACCAATCAGCAAAACCTTCCTCCCCACCCTAGAATAATGCCTTGCTGCTTTCACAAAAACCCATCTGGAAGCTTACACCACTTATGAAAAAGCAACACATATCATGAAGAAACATATTACATCTTGATTTAAACCTTGAAAGGTCAGAGATAAAGTGTGGCTGGAAGGAAAGAACCTTCACCTCAATTACCCTTCCAAGAAAGATAGACCCAAACACAAGGGTCTCTTCAAAATTGAACAAGTCCTCTCCCCCATTTCTTATTGCCTTCACCTCCCTGCCATCCAAAAGATCCATGTGTCTTCTATGTGTTCCTCCTATTGTCCTATTGTGAAACAGCCAGGTATAGCCCAAACTTCATTGACCCTCACCCTGATCTTATAGATGGCAAAAAAGAATACAAAGTTGCTGAAATCCTCACACACTGAGGATCTAAAATGCAGCGGCAATACCTGATCTTTGTTAGGACCGTAACTTATCCTCCAATGAACTCCAGAACTCTGGAGTTCTGATCAGAATGAGGTGTTGGGTTCAGCTTATGTGCTGCCCCCTTATTTAGTTGCATGCCTCGGATTTCAGAGTGGATAGTTGGAGGTTGATTGGAGTTGCTAGGACTTTGTGTTACAATTTCTCTTTCATCCTATTGGCTCACTCATCATACGACTTTCTCCTCCTTTTCCATTGGACTTAGTATGACTCCACTTTTACCTTACTGTATCCATCTTCACAGCATCGACTGCACATAGCTGCGTATGCAGCATCACTTGTCCTCAAAAGGTAGTTCATAGCCTGGTCTGTGCACAATATCATACAGTATTTAAACCCATGTACATTACTATATTCTGCAGTCTTATCCATTTGTTCTCCTCTCACTCTAGGCTTGAGTTGGAATTAAGGATACCACTCTATTACTCTCTCATCTACTCGCTTTGGGCTTGATGATGTAAGAAAGATAGAATATGTGGGATGCGAGTATAACTCATCCCAGGGGTTCTGAAGAGGATAGAAGAGAAAGGGTTTGTTCCAAACCTATCTCAAGCGCAGGCAAGAGAATCCGGAGTGCAGGAAACACGGAAACGGAAGTCTGGACACAGACATGGAAACATGGAAACGGATCTGGAAACAGACATGGAAATGGATGGGAAAGATGAAGGAAAAGGGGAAGGGAAATGACTTGGAGACAAACCTGCACACAGGCAGGTGACCTTCAGACTGCAAGAAGATAGTCTATTCCTAGCTAGACATGCTCTTAAGTAGGATGTAGCTATTGGAAATGCTACATGAAAACTTCCAGGAACCCTGTCATCCCTGTCAGATGCGAAGGAAAATAAAGAGGGCTGCCTCTATGGTATGGCAGTGACAGTGGCAAAGGCCTAGAGCCTTGGTGCACGATGTCCGAAGTGATATGAACAGCGACAATAAGTCCGGACAACCCAGACACAGAAACCCGGAACGGAAACGGAACGGACTAACATGGATTGGACAGAACGGACCTGGATTGACATGGATTGATGTGGGACAGCAACCCGGAAAGCTATGAAAGAGGGGGTTTCAACTGTAGCAAGTGACAAACTCCTATAACAATTAGCCTTAAAGTCTTGAACACTGGTCATTGTTTGTTGTCTTGCCCTCGAGCATCATGACTTAAGTCTAGGTTGTTACACTTTGGTAGATCGCAAAGAGGAAGATGGATTCAGAGTGCAGAAGACAGAGGATAATTGTCTAAGCCGATATTGAAGCTAAAGCTAGTGACTATGTACTGAGAACTATATATACGGAGCGCGGACATCGCATTACAATCTTGTGGAAAGGCTACTCTGCCACTGAGAACACCTGGGAAACCAAAGCAAATCTCATGCATGCACAGCACATTTTAAAGGAGTACTGTGAATTAAAACTCAACAATGGAAGTGTTGTTGTTCCAACAGCAGCAGTGCAGGATTATTAGTGGGAGATACTCACTAATAGAATGTAGAAAGGCAGAAAGGAGTACTGGGTAAGATGATCTGACTTGTAGGAGTGCAAGAGCAACTTAAGATTCTGGGAGTAAGTCCCAGTCTTATATACTACAGGTATTGTTTGTACATATTGTGTACTATTACCTGTTATAGAGTATCTATGGAACACCATGGAACATTGTAGAATGATTTATCATGATATGATATCATGTGTAGGATGTGCTGACTGATCATCTTATCATATGAGTCATCATCATCATGTTATCCTGTGAGATAAGAGTCTAGACCTATGTCATCATAGATAATACATTCTAGAGTCTAGACCTGCTTAGTCATCATGTATTTCAATAACCATGACTCCTCCAACTAACCATGCAGTTCTCCCTTGATTTCTCTGCCTATGAAATGCTCTTCATTATTGCTGCTGCCCTCCCCTATTTCCTGTTTCACCTCACCTCACCTATCTGTCCCATCATTCTCTGTTTTGGAAACATGGAGTTAGCCCTGATACCGCTGACTTTCATTCACACCCCCACCTATAGATAGGATTCTGGCCAAGCTTATAGCTGGGCCACCCCTGATGCATGGGATAACCATGCAAGCAGAGACTGCAGTTGACTGTGCAGCTTCAAACAGCCCATATATATCCTTCTCCCTTGTTGTCCTCCTCTTCTACTACCCCTACCACCACCATCTCTACCATGCCCCCCTTTTGCAGCTGCAACTACTACCACCTTGCCATCATCCAACCTCATTTCCACCTGCTGCCACAGCACATCCATTTTGCCTTCCACGCCTCTATCTTGGGCCATCAGTTCTTCACCTATTCTCTCAAGGAAAAATCCCTCCTCTACAACAACTGAGCCTTTTGTAACCTTCTGGTCATTTACCGCCACCTCTTGGCCCTCAACTATCAAGTCTGGGTCCTCCAGAGGTAAGTCCAATGGAGTTTGAAGCTGTCTATAGGGTTTTGGAGAACTTTAGTGCAAGGTGTGGACCGGAGGTCCAGCAGAGGTAAACAGAGATGGGTGACTTAGTGGGACTCGGCGCAGGACTTGTATGTCATGCCCTTGTCTTACTTTGTGTCCCAGATTTCGGAGGGACAGAGGTTCCAGGTAAAGGAAATGATATGACAAGTAGGAGATCAGAGGAGGACAGAGGAGATCAGAGGGAGATCAGAGGAAGGTCAGAGTAGAGGAAACTTAGTTGATATTCATACTAAAGAATTACATAGAGTTGACATGGTTTTTATAGTAAAGTCTGGTTGGAGTTCATACCAGAATATATGGAGATATCAGAGAAGCTATACTACAAGCATATAGAACTGTTACGATTTTCTCCTTTCTCATCATTCTCATTGGCTAACGTATCGCATGATTCCTATCCTCTTTTCTATTAGCTCCTCGTATGACTCCACTTTTTTACTTGTATAGCCTCAACTGCGCATACCTATGTACACAGCATTGCATATCCTTACAAGGTAGTACATAGCTCGGTCTGTGCGCAGCCCACTTCAGTATTTAAGCCCATGTAAAGTACCTAGGACGGCAGTCTTATCCATTTGTTCAATCCTCGCCTTAGGCTTGAGTGCGAATTAAGGATACCGCTCCAACTCTATCTTTCTACTTGCTTTAAGCTTGACGACTAGCTTTAAAGCCTCGAACACTGGTTATTCGATTGTCTTGCCCTCAAGCGTTACGACTCAAAGTCTAGGTCATTACAAGAACAGGATGGAGAACATGTGATGTGGCAGAGGGTGTGTAAGTTAGAATGAAGGGTCGGAGGGATGCTATGTACGAAAAATGGAAACTATACTAAAAGGAGTATAACAAAAGATCAGTACTAACAGGAAAGGAGTCTGAGGCAGTGTCTGAGGCAGTGTGAACTAAGTCCGATGTGGAGATGACAAGTCCAAGGCAAGATCTTAGTGGGATGATAAGGGTGTTGAAGGGATGTAAGGGATCCTGAAGGACAAGTCCTGTAATGACCTAGACTTAAGTCATGATGCTTGAGGGCAAGACAACAAGTTCAACCAGTGTTCAAGGCTTCAAAGCTAATCGTCAAGCTTGAAGCGAGTAGATGAGAGTAAAGATAGAGTAGTACTCTTAATTCACACTCAAGCCTAGAGCAAGAGGTAAACAAATGGATAAGACTATTGTTACTTGTATTGTACATGGGTTTAAATACTGGAAAGAGAAGTGCACAGACCAAGCTATGAACTGCCTGGTAAAGACGAGCAATGCTATGTGTGCAGTAAATGCTGTGAAGACTGATGGTAGGGTAAAAGTGGTGTTATACGTAGTCCAATGAAAAAAGGAGGAGAAGATCATATGATAAGTAAGCCAATAGGATGAAGAGAAAATAGAGGAATCATAACAAATCATAACAAGTCCAACTAGGTCCTTAACAAAAGAAATGATCTAAGGGAACGATAGGTTCATCCCTAAAGAGACTCTTGATGAGTTGGTGAAGGAGGGGACCTAAAGACAGAAGAGTCTGGAGGGTCCTAAGGAAGTCCGGACCTCAGAAAACCAGGAGTGATGGACAGAAAAGGACTTGGAAGGCTTTGATGATGAGGAGAGGCAAACAATGATAGATGGACGACAGTTGTCTGGTGTGTGGAAAGTGATGACTGGTGTGACCGCTGTGGTCAGAATGAATGTGGATGTGATGGATGAGAGTGGACATGATAATACAGCAGATGACAATGAGGACGAGCAAAAGGATGATGAGCGAAGTGTGATCAATGCTAACGGGCGCAAGATGCATTCAAATCATCTGACAAACAGTTTATAGTCTGAAGCATACTCCAGACTGCCATAACAACACCAATTTGAAATAAGTATGACAGGACCATATGGAGTGTAAGTACCTCATGCCTCACACGTTGAAAACCATAAGGAACTAGCCAAGATGTCCAAAGTCATAGAATAAAGTGGTCATGAACCTCAAATGACATTCCGGTGCGACACGGACTGTTGCAGACAAAGGACAGGACATTGCAGATGATTCCTGTAGGAGCGGACAAGCAGATAACAACGAACAGCAGACGGACATGATGCGGGTGGATGGGATCACTAAGGATGTGAGTGACGATGATGGGGAAGTCATATAGAGGTCATAGGATAGGTCCTACAACTGTAAGGAATGGTAGTTCCTTACAGCATACCGGAGGTACAATGGAGTAGGCTGGAGATGGCATCAGAGGGGGACTTTAAGGGTCAGGAGCGGATATGAAATCAATCTCCTAAGATCATGTTCAAGCAATGAAAATGTGAAGTCCAACTTTCAGTTTTGTGTCATGTGCTGTCACATGCAACTGCCAGCATGACTCACTGCCACTGTGGGATTGTCCAGATTCAAGCTATATGCTTGCCCATCAAACCAAAGCCCTCAAATACCCTCCTACCCTCTACCCCCATGTCAAGATCAGTGAGCTTGATGTCTGGCTGGTCATTGCAGTCACAGGGGCCTGTTGTCAACCCTCTTGGGGGAAGTCAAAGCTCAAAGCCCTGCAAGAAAGCCACTCACACACTGGACTGATGCAGAAACCATGGCTCTGATTGACTTTCTCAGTGAACAGTCACAGGGTGATGGTACCAACTATAAAAAACCAACATGGATAGTGGCCAAATCCCATATGGTGGCCAAATTTACAATCATAAAGGGGGGAGTTAAGACTGCAGATGTATGTGAGAGGTGGTACACACTGGTGAGACTCCACTTGGTACAGCTAAAAAATTCAGATTTAATCCTAATGATTGAAACAGATCCAGAATCAGTATTTTGCCATTGCTGGTCTGAAGAACACTTCTGGATTCATGTATTTGGAAAAGGATGGTGCTGGGTCACTCTAGTTCGGACTGACACATGGGGCCAGGATAGGTATGTCAAGGTGTGCATTTATAATACTATAATCAATGATTGTGCCACTGATTGGTCACAGTCTCATATATAAATATACAAAGCTGTTCAGAACAAGCAGCTTCCTGCATTTTGATGCTATTGAGCGTCTTATGCCAGACTCAAGCTGAGGCAAATACATTTGTTGAGGATCACAAGCTACTGCCAATGTCCCCACCATTGATTCCACCACCCTCAGTTATCAACTTAAATTGTTAGCCAATGACTTGGATGGACAGATGCCTCTGCTAACATCTACTTGTGTTGATCCCAATCTTGTGCCATCTTCTGCACCATTGAGCTTTTTGTCAAGTCCTGCTGACTTTCTGACATCATCCAACCTCACCAGCATCAGTTGTTTGAAAAGAAAATCAGATGCCTTGTTGGCCATGCCAGTGCCCGCCAGTGGGCCAGCATCTACCATTGAATCAGAGACTAGCTCTCACAAATGGTCCTGTCCTATGTCAGTAATAGCTATAGCCCAGCAAGCAAGTGGTGTTGCAATGGTGGATATGGTAGCCACAATAAAGGACATTTCTCAGAGTTTCAAAGCACATTGTAAGAAGGATGATCGGTGTAAGGAACTACCATTCCTTACAGTTGTAGGACCTATCCTATGACCTCTACATGACTTCCCTATCATTGTCACTCATGTCCTTAGTGATCCTATTCACCCGTGTCACGTCCGTCCACTGTCTGTCATTGTCCACTTGTCTGCTCCTACAGGAATTGTCCAGAACATCCTGTTCTTTGTCCACAATAGTCCATGTCACACTGGAATGTCATTTGAGGTTCGTGACCACTTTATTCTATGACTTTGGACATCTTGGCTAGTTCCTTATGGTTTTCAATGTGTAAGGCATGAGGTACTTACACTCCATATGGTCCTGTCATACTTATTTCAAATTGGTGTTGTTATGGCAGTCTGGAGTATGCTCCGGACTATAAACTGTTTGTCAGATGATTTGAATGCATCTTGCACCCATTAGCATCGATCACACTTCGCTCGTCGTCCTTTCGTTCGTCCTCATTGTCCTCATCATTGTCCACCGTATTATCATGTCCACTATCGTTCATCATGTCCATGTCCATTCCGACTGCAGTGGTCATACCAGTCGTCACTCTCTATGCACCGGACAACCATCATCCATCTATCATCGTTCACCTCTCGTCCTCCTTGAAGCCTCCCAAGTTCTTTTCTGTCCATTCCTCCTGGTTTCCTGAGATCCGGACCTTCTTAGGACCCTCCGGACTCTTCTGTCTTTAGGTCTCCTCCTTCACCAACTCATCAAGAGTCTCTTTAGGAACGAACCTATTGTTCCCTTAGATCATTTCTTTTGTTAAGGACCTAGTTGGACTTGTTCTTCATGATCCCTTACATCCCTTCATCAGTGTGGGAAGCGAGTATAACTCATCCCAGGGGTTCTGAAGAGGATAGAAGAGAGAGGGTTTGCTCCAAACCTATCTCGAGCACGGGCAAGAGAATCCGGAGCATGGGAAACATGGAACAAACATCTGGAAATGTACACGGATAACATGGAAATGGATTTGGAAACAGACACAGAAACAGATGGGGAAGACGAAGAAGAAGGGGAGAAACGACTTGGAGATGATCCTGCACATGGGCAGGTGACCTTCAGACAGCAAGAAGATAGTCTATTCATAGCTAGACAAGCTCTTTAAGTAGAATGTAGCTATTGGAAATGCTACATGAAAACTTCCAGGAACCCTGTCATCCCTGTTAGACGTGAAGGAAAATAAAGAGGGCTGCCTCTATGGTACGGCAGTGACAGCAGCACAGGCCTAGAGCCCCTGCGCACGATGTCCGAAATGATATAAGCAACAGCAGCAAGTCTGGACAACCCAGATGTGGAATAGTGGAATGGAAACAGAACAGATACTATATGAATGGATAGGACAGATTGGACATGGATTGACACGGATTGATGTGGGATGACAACCCGGAAACCTGTGAAAGATGGGTTTTCAACTGTAGAGAGTTATGAACTCCTACAATGTCCAAATGATCTTGAAATTGCATGGACATTCTCAACGAACAAACAGAACTGATGACTATGCAGAGACTTGACATTGGTGGCTACCTTGCAAATCCAAAGAACCTCAATCATGCTGTCATTTTCTGCAAGATTCATGTGAGTGAGTGGAAGCAGTGGTTGGCATGCAAGTTGGCAAAGATTGGGCACCAATCTGCAATGGCAGACCAAGTGGGCAAGATGGACATTGACATTTAAATTTGCTAGTACATGTGTTGTACCCACCAGCTGCTGCTCTTTGTATTCATGAACATACAAGTTTGAAAGCACAAAGAACTTGGAACTTCAAGCCTATTGTAATTCACATTATGTGAGCTTACTTTGATAATCAGCCCACATCTCTTGTGCAATAGTATCATGATGTACATCAGCCCACCATCATTCTGCAGAATCTGCCAGCCCATCACCAAGTATTCCAACTTGTTCCTCATCTCCAAGTCTCCCATCAGCCTGTAGATCAAAATTGGAAAGCTTGGGATGAAAGAAGTCATCAGGATCATGTTGATGAATGAAGTTGTGTAGTGCATAGAGTACAAGTGGAAGTTTAGCTTGAACATACATATCATATTCCAGGGGGATTTGAAGAGCACAGAATTGGCACTTTAGGATGCCAAATATACATTCAATAATGTTATGAAGCACTACATGTCATAGATTGAAGAGTTCTCCACAGTTTCATGGCCTAGATGTAGTTATATCCATCAGGATCACTGTAAAATATGAATTAACAACCAAGTTGCCTTAGGTATGCTTGATGCCATTCCTTAAGATGGTACTGAACATCATGATATGGAACTAAAAGTGTATCTGATGTCCCAAACCCTGCATCGGCTAGTAAATATTTGTCACAAGGAATCTGTAGATCCTGGATATGTGTGTTGTAGGAGTTTATCACTTTCTATGGTTGAAAGCCCCTCTTTCACACCTTTTTGGGTTGTCATCAATCCATTCCAACCTGTTTGAATCTGTTCCATGTCCATGTGATCTGTCTGTGTCCAGGTCATCCAGACTCACTTCCATTGTACATGTCACTTCAGGCATTGTGTGCCAGGGCTCTAGGCCTGCACTGCTGTTACTGTCATACCATAGAGGCAGTTCTCTTTATTTTCCTTCATGTCTGACAGTGATGACAGGGTTCCTGGAAGTTTTCCTGAGTATTTCCAATAGATGCTATACAGTCCAAGGACTTAAAAACCCTTTATCTTAGGGACAAATATATATCTTCTTGCAGTCTGAAGGTCACCTGCCCATGTGCAGGATCATCTCCAAGTTGTCTCTCCCCTTCTTTTCCTTCATTTTCATTGTTTTCCACATCTGTTTCTGGGTCTGCTTCCATATTATCTACTTCCACTTCCAGATGTCCATTCTGTGTTTCCCATGCTCCAGACTCTCTTGCTCATGCTTGAACTAGGTTTGAGCAAACCCTTCCACTTCTTTCCTCTTCAGAACCCCTGGGACGAGTCATACTCACTTCCCACACTGACTATCATTTTTACAGTGTCATTTCACAATGTTGCATCCACAGTTGATCCATCCCCCTACTGAGCACATATGTGAAGAAGTTGAAGTCACATACAAATAAACAATTCTGGAATAGAAACCCTTTCTGGTTGCATATGAAGGGCTGGTCATTGATGATGATAGGTGAGATCAGGGTATTTGTCATTGGGAATTTGACCTGTGAAAGATAGAATGGCATTTGGGCAAAAAAAATATAGCATTTGTTTAAAGTATCTTGTAAGAATGGTCAAGTTAGATAATATGGAGACCTCACACATCTATTCATACCCACTTGTTGATTGTACTGGGCAAGGATTGAAATCTCTCAATGACATGCTGAGACAACAACCCTGTCACACATGTATACAAGAAGATTCCCAGTTGCTCTTCTACAGACAGTCCATTCCATGAGCATGTGACACCATGGTACATCAATACTTGAACTAAGTGATTGAACACACCATGTCCAACTCCTAGACATGTATGTATATGATCTGATGTCCATTTAAGAGTTTTAGCATCCACCCTTCTCCTGTCAAGATTGATGTGTGATAATGGATTTGAGCAGTAGGCATTAGGAATAGTATGTTGTAATAGTACGCTACCTGAGTGACTATGAGTGACAAGAGGGTGATGAGGTGGTGATGGTGTTCTGGGTCCTGCTAAGCTTCAAGATCCATGGTAGTGTTATCAATGGTAGGTGGCCAGTGTGATCTGGACAATCCCACAGTGGCAGTGAGTCATGCTGGCAGTTGTACATGACAGCACATGACATGAAACCGAATGACATGAAACCGAATGTTTGGACTTCACATTTTCATTGCTCAAACATGACCTAAGGAAACACTGCCCCACATTCCCAGCCACCTTCACTGCTTTGCAGATAACCTTCTCCACTGAAGCCTGCCATACCCTCCTTGAGTTACTCCACCAAACTGGTTTCTCCAATGTCATCAACACCCTTAACCCCCCCCCCTCCATCCATCCCATCCTCATTCCCCTCATTTGGGCTCTCTTTCCTTCCCAGTACTGGGACTACTTCACTCAGGACCCCATCGAGCTCACCCATTCCTTATGAAACCAGTCTCTCACATCTCCCTCTCTGATGACCAAATGTACCCTCCACTCCAGGATAGTCATATCTGTATCCCCTCCTTCAAGCCCTCCCCTACTTCCCCTACTCCAACTGAACCCACCAAGGAACCAAACCAATTCCCCTCCCCCATCCTTCCTATAAAGCCATGCCCTGCTATGCCAACCCCCTTCCCTAGATGCCCTCATTACACATCCTTCAGACCCAAGGTTTTCCTTACTGCCAAGGGGAAGGAAATTACTTGTCAACTCACAGATGAGGATTTACACACTCTGCATAATGCTGCCTCCTCCTCCACCCTCATCCAATCCCCTGATGAGGACTCCCCTTAGGAGCATTTCTGACTAGGTTTCGATGATGCCTTGCATATGTTAGATGTGCTTTAGAGTAAGCACAAAGGTGGAGATGGGGTAATGTTACAATATGGATGTACTATGCCTTTTTCTTTTCTTTCTCTTCTTTAACTATTCTAACTTGAGTCCTGACCAACCCTAGACCTCCTACAATCACATGTCCTGTCCTCCATAGGCCTCAGGCTGTTGCTGCACATCCATGTTTGTTTCTTTTCCATTATTGTATGATACTCATCTCTTTTCTCATTGGCTCTTTGTATGTTCCACTTCTTTCTCTTTTTCTATTTGCTCCTCAATGTTGTTCCACTTTCCTATCTTGTTGCTGTATCATACATGACCTTGGTTCATGTGCTATTCCCAACCCTATATAAAGGGTAGTAGCTGTACTTGTATTTCCCTAAGCTAGTTCTAGTTCTACACAATTGCTTGAATCTAGTCCAGGCCAGGGTTGGTCTGAGTATCTCTTCACTCTAGCTTCATCATTACTCGCTGTCTATGCATGGTTGCATCATTGTTATCAAGTCCAGGTCCTCCAGAGGTAAGTCTGACGAGGTCTGAAGCTATCTGAGGAGTTTCAGAGGTCTTTAGTATAAGATGGACCAGAGGTCCAATGGAGGTAAACAGAGATGGGTACTTAGCGGGACTTGGCACAGGACTTATGTGTCGTGCCCTTGTCGTACTTCATGTCCCAGATTTTGGAGGGACAAAGATTCCAGATAAAGGAGATGATAGAGCAAGTAGGAGAACAGAGGAGAAGAACAGAGGAGAGTCAGAGTGGAGGAAACTTAGTTGATATTTGTACTGAGGAACTACATAGAGAATACATGGTTTATATAGTAAAGTCCAGTTGGAGTTCATACCGGAATAAACGGAGATATCAGAGATACTATACTGCGAGCATATGGAACGGAATGGAGAGCATATGATGTGGTGAAGGATGTGTAAGTTAGAATGAAGGGTTGGAGGGATGCTATGTACAAAGAATGGAAACTATACTATAAGGAGTGTAACAAAAGATGAGTACTAACAGGGAAGGTGTCTGAGGCGGTGTCCAAGGCAGTGTGAGCGAAGTCTGATATGGAGGAGACAAGTCCAGGGCAGGATCTTAGCAGGATGATAAGGGCATACTGGAGGTATGGCAGAATAGGCCAGAGATGGGGTCAGAGGGGGACATTAGGGGTTAGGAGTGGATATGACAGTTGTCTCTAGTTCACACTCAGTAGTGTAACAAATACCAACATTTCAAAAGTTCAATTTTTCTTCATTGGTCCACTATGGGCATGTTCCCTGAACTGGTCTGAGCTAAATAGTGTTGTCTCCATTGAATTCCATGCAGGTGTTGAGATGATATGGTCAACCAAAGGTGAGATGTGTTTTGGAAACAAACTTTCCCATGATGCCAAGTTGCCTGAAAAGAACAGTAAGATCAATATGAACACAAGTGACTCACTTTGACCACATCAGGAAATCCTCACATCACTTTACATCACTTTCAGGTACTTTGACAACAGTGTTAAGTAATCACGAGAGGTAAAGCTGTCGAAGTCCATAAAGTGCCAAAGTCCACTCCATTCATTGGACCCAAGCTACATAAAGTACTAAAGTAGCAAAGTTGTACATTAGTAGTGCCAGTGACTGTCTTCTAAGTCAAGATGATGGCTCTAAGCAAATAAAGCGAGCTACAATAGAGCGTTACTACATGACAGGCAATGCAAGCAATGGCGAGAGCATCACATCACCGTGGCAGTGCATTATCACGTTGATGCATCTCCCATTTGTGTTTGCGGGCGAGGATGAAGGTGAGGTGATCACGAGGGAATGGCAAGGGCAAGGTGATCGCGAGGGCATTTGCATTGTGGGCGAATAGGAGGGGGTGGGGTTGAAGATCGCACTGTCGTATCATTGGTGAGGGAGAGGGTACACAGCGTGCCATTGCATTACAATGCATTGGGGGAGGGCCTGGGCCAGGACCAGGACCAGGCTGCCGTCGTCCGAGTCATTGCGAGGCGAATGAGCAGTAGGTAACTTCATGCGTGACCTCGTTATTGCGCTATGAAGCAATCTCGAATGCGTGGTGGTCAGCATATTTATTTACATAATAAGCACGAAAGACGTCGTAGGAGTGGTGCGGTCCAATTTCGGGAGGGATTTCCTGAGTGCCATACACCGGTATGAGATGAGCAGCGCGGTGAATGGTGTCAATGTGGATCACTGAAATGTCAGGCTGACGACGAGCATTGTAGCCTGGGCACACGATCCACATCCCTGTGTCTTCATCAGGCTCATCTGAGAGAACAAACCATCGGACAACGGCACATGGGTAATCTTCTCCATCCTGAGTTTTAAAAGAGAAGAAGGCATGGATGTGCACGACATCCATCCCTCGCATTCCCTGGATACTGGGATTGGTGTTTACATATGCGCAGTCCAGTCGTGGAGCACCATGCCTCCAGGATAGATTGGATCGAATCATCTCGCGCTGCATCCCACCCACCCCACTAATATCACTAGGGGCAAAAAAGGTAGCCGACGCTGCATTGAAAACCTTGACTTTTCCGTCGTACATGGGGCATTCATGAAGGGGTACATTGATGAGATCACGGGGATCTTCAGGATTTGCCATTTGGAATAGAAAGCGCTGGACAAGCTCGTGCAGTTGTGGTATATCGAGCTCAATACCAAGTTCTGCAACTGTTCGTGCACGCTTTCGCTCTGTAAGAATCATAAGAATCATGTCAAACTAAATATACTATGTGAGAGATCGGCAGCGTACTTACGAACAGTGTGGGCAAGCTCAACCTGCACATCCATACGAGACGGTTCATCCACTGCATAGCCATCCTCATAGCACTCCTGTGCCTGACTTGGAGACGTATTGTCAGGAGGATTGGGAGGACCCTCAAGCTCAGAGCCCTGCAACGGCCTCAAACGATTCGTGTTGGCCTCATTTGCACTTGCTGTGAACTCGAGCATCAGTAGATGAACACAAAAAGAAATGATCGCCTACCTAAAACCTGTAATATCTGCGAGACGCATGTTCCATCTAGCATCCTCCGCTGATTGAAGTCAACACGACACCGCGCCAGCTTATCCAATCGCTGGTTAATGACCAGCATTTGCCCGAGAGCATTATGACGGTTTGTTCATCTATATGGCTGCTTCACCACTTTGATATGCTTTGACTCCGTGATGGAAGAACAGAGTCCATTTGGGGCACCAAACAGACGTATGAGATCGGGGTAATGTGTCATTGCATGTTGGCGAGGAAGTGAAAAAGTATTCACAATGTCCGGGCAAAAAAATTGAC
>QFES01001344.1:0-11842 GCA_003316375.1 Tylopilus plumbeoviolaceoides
AAGTGATCTCAAACTTACATCTTTACTGCCACTTTCACACTCATCCCCAGATTGTCCCTTTGCACAGCCAAAAGCATCAGTGTCACCACTCCAGTGCCCAAGGCATTTGCTGTTTCAATGATCAAGGCATCACAGTGTCCAGACTTGTGCATCCCTGTAAATGCAATACAGCAACCACTGGCAAATGAAGTTTGATCAAACATCGTGAAACTCACTTTCCAGCCTAACACATCTCGGGGAATCATCTTTAATTACCCTCCAGTACTGTTCCCGAAAAACCTTCTCCACTTCATCTGCCACATCCTTCAGAGTGGGTCTGACATCTCCTTCAGATCTCGCTTCCAATTTGGTCCTGATGTCACGCTTGAATTGGTCATACTTAGTGAACACCGCAATCACGGGCACTTTGCACAGCGTGTTGAGCCTGATCGTGGCATACGAGGTTGGCAACTACTCACCATTCTTGTCCAGACAAATAGAGCCGAAAAATCTCATGTCAAGCGCAGGTCGATCGTTGTCCATCGGGATGCAATACCTGAGGGCGATATTTCAGCTCGCACACTCTGAGTGTGAACGCGACGAACCAGATGGCATGCAATCTATCTTGTAGTCGCTTGGCAGTTGCCTTCTTGCGCACAAAGTCCTGCACGGTTCGTAGCTCGGTTTCATTTCCCGCCTCGAATCCACAAGAGTCGTGGAAAACGTAGCCATCGTGGTTGGTAAACACGAGCTCGTGCTCGATGTTGTGCTCGCCACGCTAGTCGAGTCAGAAGCTGTTATCGTCAGCGCGGATTGACTAACCTCGGTGGTAGGAGTGAGATGCATCTAGTTTCCCTGAAGGTTGAGAGGTACTCGGATCGGGATCATATTTGCTAACCTCTTCACGAGTACCGTCCTTGTTAACCCTATATACCTTCGGACTCTCCGTTGTTTCGCAGACTCTCTGTAAGATGGTCGTCTTGCCGGCATTTGCCCGACCGACGATCAGGACACGGAATTTGATGTCGGGGACAATGAATTTGAACGGCTTTTGGCTCATGGCTGGTAGTGGTGAAGACCGAAAAGTCGATGGCGCGAGAAACGAAATGAGGGGAAGAAGGAAATGGGGTGTAAGGGCGGTCGGTATCCTGCCCTCGATTCATTCTCCGACTCGGATCACTCCAAAGCATCGACAGATAAGGGCAATCACGGTGACCAGGCCAACCTCATAGAGACCCGGATCAGCTTCGATCGAATCTCGGATGTAAGGTGAGCATTCAACCGGAATGGTCGAAGAGCTCATCCTGCTGAATGTGGTAGAGAAATTGACGTGGTACGAAAGATGATACCACAATACTCGCGGGCGGCACCGTATACGGTCGAAGTTCGTCCCTACTGGCCCAGTTGCTTGCGTATCGAGACCCATCAGCGATTGGGACAGTGCGGCATAGCAGGTCTGATGAAATGGATGATATTAGACCTTATGGCATCTCCGAGCTCATGCATAATTCAGACGAATGCAACGATTCAGCGAATTCAGCCTAGCTAAATCAACAGTGTGACATACGACTAATTACAATCAGCTAGGACCGGCCACGGACGCAACATGATGCACAAGGAGTGATGACGCACCTTGAGAACGCTCGACCTGCGATGCACCTCGAAGTACTTTCCCGAGTCGTCCCCGCCCCATTTTGATGTTCAGCCCATCCCACGCTATACCGCTGGTCACTACTCTGATATCATAAGTGGCAGCATGCCCACTTACTCTTGGCAAGTATTCCAGATTCGACTCAGCGTTAATGGGGACCTACCTCCCTCGTGAGCGCCGTTGCACCACAGAAGAAAAGAGGAATGGGCATGATGGCGTCCTGGAACACGGCAAAGATTGGCCACGTGATGAGAAACCTAGCCCAGCCGACGAACGGCGCGCCTGAGCGCAAAATGTGGACGGGTTTCGGAATGATGTGGGTCTAGGATGCTTGTCGAAGCCGAGGCGTTATATGTCTTCTTTTTGGGGAACGGCTGTGTCGAACTGCACACGTTGCATTAAGCAATGAGCGCGGTGAGACGCTCGTGAAAATGGGATCAGGGACATCTTTGGGCGTCGCTGTCCACTCCCCGGCGGGGAAGGGAGGAGGACGACAGAGAGTGGACGGGGCCCGACCTGGCGGGTAGGGTGTGAGCTGCGAGGAGCCGGAGTGGGGGATAGAGACAGGGTGTGGTGCGTGCGTGCGCTGAAACGGGCGAGGACCGTGACGAGCGCTGCGGGGAGGACGAGCGACAAGGTGTCCTCTGACAGTCGCCGGGAGAAGCCGAAGCCACCTCAACCAAGTACCTCAGCCAATATCGTTTACACGTTTTTATTGGCACTTTTGCATCTAAGATTCAGCAGCTGCGTTCTCACAATTTGTACATAGTTCCTCTCCCTTCCCCTAGTTTGCCGCCAGAGGCTTGAAATACTCTGGAAGGATATAAGCAAGCTTCTTCACGTCTTCTTCCTTCTGTTCGGCGCTCCTTGGCATGATAGAGAACGCCATGCTTCCCTTCTCTTCATCTAAGAGGTCACCTTGTGCAGCGGCATGCAGGTCTTCCAGAATAGCAGCAGCGACGTGGCGCGACGTGTTGGCGTTCGCTTGGAGCGTTTGCACAACCTGAGACGCCGTGACAACCTCAGAGTGTGGGCGCCATGAATCATAGTCGGTCGCAGTCGCGATCAACGCATACCTGTCAGCACACGTTCAATAAACTCCAGTCCCTCCCGTACAAAGGGCGAATGCGACGCACCCGAGCTCGGCCTCGCGTGCCAGCTTGGCCTCCGGCAACACACTCATGTTGATCAGGTCCCCTCCCCACGCGCGGTACATCAAACTCTCCGCGCGCGTCGAGAACTGCGGACCCTCCATGCACACGATGCACTTGTCCGTATGCAACACGACGCCACGGCCCTCCTGCTCCAACGCACGCGTCACCGCGCCCTCGAGCCATTTCACCAAGCGTACGCTGAACGGCTCTCCAAAAGCGGCGTGTGCGACGATGTTCGTGCCATCGAAGAAGCTAGCCGGACGAATACCCTTGGTGCGATCGATGATCTGGGTGGGTAGGGCAAAGTGGCCGGGAGCGATTTCTTCGCGGAGGGAGCCGACGGCACTGAAAGCGAGGATCGCCCGGACGCCGAGCTGTTTGAGGGCGGCAATGTTGGCGCGGGTGGGTACGGCGGAGGGATGGATGGTATGGTGTTTACCGTGGCGAGCGACAAAGGCAATGCGTGTCCCCGAGGGGAATGCGCAGATAGTGATGGGAGAGGAAGGGTATCCCCAAGGCTGATTATGGCTTGGTTGAGCAGAGGATCAGGTGAAAGTGGCTGATACGTACCGTCTCCGGGTTGACCGTTTTTCTGGACAAATAAAACTCAGGGATTGGACATGGACCCGAAGTGAATCTAAACATACATGGTGGTGAGGTTGTCGAGATGGTATAGCCCGCTTCCACCGATCACTCCAATCAACACTGTAGAACTGTGAGTTATGATCGAGAACATGAGAGTAGACCCACCGTTCTCTGATGCCATGGTGGTTGTCCTGGTAGATGTGGTTGATGGTGACACACGGCGCTGAAAAATGAAACCGAACCCGAGCAACGTCCGAGCGGCATCCGAGCCCATTAGGATTGATAAGATAAGATAAAGATCATGCCCAAATCGGGTGGTCTACTCATTGCGATGCCGCCAAGTGAGCGTCGATACGTGACAAGTCTGAAACATTCGCTCAATCCCCGCCGCGGCCAGGTTGTACTGACGCACGCCTGGCAGCCACGTAGCGCATCTAATGTGCCTTGACTTGAAACTCTGATCGTTGGTGGCACATATGATCCGGCATCAATGTACAATACCAAGCTTGTAACCGATTTGGAGACTTGGATCTACATAGCGTACGCAATAGAATGGGGTGATATGATTTAGAATCCTCTACTCTTTGGCCCTGTTGAGCCCGGTTAATCAGTAGGAAGTAAAAGTGTCCCGGTGATGACATGGCGTCATGAGAAGTTCTCATCACTAGGCCACATACGGCCGCACACGCAAGGGCAACTTGCATCCCACCTCACCCGCAAGCTTCGGTCGAGGGAGGACGCCTCTCCCGATTTCAATCTTGGACTCGACACCATCACGTAGCTCAAATACAAAGTTCTTGATGAGCACCGTGAGCACCGCCTACCAAAAAGGATTCCATGTCAGATATCAGTCACCACACATCCCTCTTGCCCACGTACTTTGAATTCCGTCACTGCGAAATTCTTTCCTATACATATCTTCGGTCCATCGATAAAGGTGAGTAGATGGCGGTGTCCCTGAATTTCTTTCGCTTTGGCGGGGATCCCATTTTGACCGTCCTCCAACCATCGGCTTGGTCGAAATACTTTGGCATCTTCGCCCCAGATTGCGGCAGAACGGTTCATGGATTCCATTGAAATCGTAATCAGTGTGCCCTTGGCGATCGTAATACTGTCTACGAGTTCTCCTGATCTCGTTTGAACAGGCTCCGAAACGGGGATTATATCATTGTCGATAGCCTAACAGGTTTTGCATGGAGGTTAGGAAGGAGGGGTGGTCAAGAGAAGTTGGAGTAGACGCACAATGCGCGTGAACTCAGTGACAGGAGGATGGACACGGAGGATCTCGTGAACAACAGCGTCGAGATAGGGAAGCCCATTCGAAAGCTGATCGTACGTCGGGTCTGCGCCATGCTCAAGAAGCTCATTTCGCAGCTTTTCCTGCACATCCGGATTGCGCGAGAGTTCAAGTAGGGCCCACTAGAAAATCATTCAGTCGATGCACAAGAAACGCACGGGCATTATTTACAGTCAAGCTAACTAAGTAGGGAGTAAGTATTCGTCAGGATGCCCAGAAGATAACACAAACCAGATGTCGTTTCGTATCCAGCGAGGAGCAACACTTTCATCTACAAAATCAATGTAAGCTATAGAGCATAATGAAGTTTACAATTTGATTCACCTGAGATAGCACTTCATCTTTCGTTAAGCGGAATTCCGAGTCATTTGCCCCCTTGACTAATTTAGTTCAGGCGGGTTGACGGTCGTATGAGGATCACGTCAATATGTGACGTACTGAGCAAGCCAATAATGGACTTCTCTTCCTTCCCTCCGATCACACCCATCTCTAATTCCTTCTGTGTCCTGGCCAATAATGTATTTGAAATTTCTTCCATTGCATTGGAGAGCTTCTTAATGAGGCTCGTTCGTCGCGTAGGTACTTGCGCGAGGATTGGGAAGACAACCGTCAAGAGGATGAGGCCTTTACTGAGAGCCGAGGAGCGAGGGGATGCGCCGAATGTATCGAAGACCTCGGTTACGCTGGCGTGCTTGCCTTCCAGCGCACCAAAATTATGAGAGAAACCCGCGAGACCGATAGTATCGAGACTGTATCTGTTAGTACATACGCAGCATACATGCCTCAAGAGAGGACGCACGATATGTGATTCATCCTGAAACATTACAAAGTCCGTGTTACAGATGAAGATAGAGCAGGTCATTTCATGACACTCACCAGTTCTGAACCTCAATCAGAGCGCCATCGCCGCCACTCGACTCGATGAGGATATCCCAAGCAGCTTTTGCCTGGATTGAAGTATGTATGTATCTGCGTCAGAGAGAAACTAGGAGCCATAACACGGTGAGTTGACCTTGTATGCTGAGTCGAAGAAAATCGGCGCCATTTGCCGAATGGCAGCGATGCTGAAAGCAGGTGTCAACGACTTGCGTTGTCTGAAGAACTGGTCAA
The DNA here is from genome assembly GCA_003316375.1 of Tylopilus plumbeoviolaceoides. Classification (NCBI taxonomy): domain Eukaryota; kingdom Fungi; phylum Basidiomycota; class Agaricomycetes; order Boletales; family Boletaceae; genus Tylopilus; species Tylopilus plumbeoviolaceoides. The sequence continues at coordinate 5,777 of QFES01001344.1, forward strand.
TATTCGTTCCCGGTGCACAGGTCATGGACTTACCTCTTGTGATCTTCTCCATGGGCCCATAAAAGACCTTTCCCTAACTTTTCTAAAGGTCACATACATTTACAACTTATTGGTCATCAATCACGTACAGTATTAGCGAGAAATTTCTTCGCCGAGGGCATCTGAATGTATGTCCAAGTGTCCTTGGAATAAAAGTGTGCAATCGCCTTGGGATCACACAACACGATCTTTGTGTTCCCCAAGGTCGACGGGACCGCATATACGGGACCGTATTCTTGTGCCCATGCTTCGTACATGGCACCAGAGTCGTCTGCGTCGAGGAGTCGCTTCCCCACACCATAGAGGAAACTCTCGCTTGGTGGACCTCGGAGCTTCGTCGTGCGTAGTTGCCGACGGTATGTCCGGAACAATCGCATGAAGGTCCATATCGCAACACCAGCAACGGCGGCATCCAATGCATACCACCTTTCGAGGCGGGAGCGAGTCAAGAGGGCACTCAAAGCCTCCGATACCGTCTGGGTTGTGGATGATAATAAATCGAAGGACATGGGAGATAGAGAGGGGGGCAACGTGTCTGTTGTTTCAAAAAAGCGGGTATTTTAGCCGCAGCTTTTATATCCCTCCCTTCTTAATTGAGACGGGTTTGTTCGACTTTGATGAGAAAGGACGAAAAGACGCTGGGAATAGCCCGTAGCAACTGCGCCAACGTAGGATCTCGGCCGGCAAAGAGGTCATAGCTACTCTCGTAAACGGACCGTCGGGTTGAAAGAGAGGTGGACCTGTCATGCCGGATGGATTGCCAATGAATATAATGAGCTGATCTGCGCAAAGTTGACTTACGTTACATGTTATGCGGCATGAAATGCAGCGACGTCCTGGGCAGTGGGAGGACAACACCTCGGCGAATGTTCCCATATCCATATCCCAACCATAGCCATGCCGAATGATACGTCAGGAGTTTGAAAGTCGAAAGCGCTGATACGGTGACTCATCCTTTATGACACCCATCTTTATCCCTGGTGGCCGCAGTGATATTTGAAATATCAGCTGGAGCGTTGCTCAACACCAACCTGAATCGGTGTGGTGGTAGTAGACCAGCATAGCTAAGAATCAGTATCCGGAGTTTCAAAGTTCGACTCGAAGGTTGCTAGTATTGCCATGACACTTGCAAAGCTTCCCACGGAGGTCTCATTGCGGCCGCCTCACCAAAGGGTCGGCGTATTGTTATTATCCACAATAGCGTGCGCATGGGCATAACACATTTTGTATGACTGATCGGGCCGCCGTTTTCCCGCTTGCATTTTGCGCTGACACAGAGCTGTACAAGATCCCGAGGGGCCGCACCAGGCAAAAATGGCTCGTGCCGAAGGCTTTCGCATGGTGAGAAACATTGCATTGCAGAGTCATGAGTAAAGACGTGTTGGCAGTTATGCTGCCACTATAGGTATGTGATGGGGTCGTACGGGTGAGGTTACCCAGCTAGGTACCTCTTTTCCTCTAGCTCAGGCAACGTACGGTCGCACACGCAAAGGCAACTGGCATCCTGCTTCTCCGGCAAACTTTGGCCGCGGTAAGAAACTTCTGTACGTTTCAATCTCGCGGTCGACACCATCACGCAGCTCAAAGACAAAGTTCTTGATAAGAACCGCCAGCACGGCCTGCAGGCGAGTGTAAGAAACTGGTTGTGATAACATGTCTCAGCGGCGGCCAGCTACGCACCTTGAACTCGGCGAGAGCAAAGTGTTTTCCCAAACATGTCCTTGGCCCATCGACGAACGTGAGCAGGTGCCGATGTCCCTGAATTTCCTTCGCCCTAGCGGGGATCCCATCCTTACCATGTGCATCTTCCAGCCATCGACTGGGTCGGAAGACTTTGGCGTCCTCGCCCCAGAATGCTGAAGAGCGGTTCGTGCATTCTATCGAGACTGTGACGAATGTGCCCTCAGCAATCGTCAGGCTGTCGACCAGCTGGTCAGATTTCGTGCGGACTGGTTCAGAAAGTGGAATAACGTCGTCTTCGATGGCCTATGCAAGTGACATATTTCAGAGAGGAATTAGTCAAGAGAGGTCAAGCGAGACGTACAATACGCGTGATCTCGCTGACAGGAGGGTGGACGCGGAGAGTCTCAAGGACGACTGCATCGAGGTATGGGAGACCATTCGTAAGTTGATCGTATGTCGGGTCAGCACCATGCTCGAGAAGCTCGTTCCGCAATTTTGTCTGCGTGTCGGGATTGCGGGACAATTCGAGTAAGGCCCACTAGGAAAGTTGTGAGTCGATGCACGAGAAAAATGTAGATGGTATTTACGGTTATGCTTACTATATGAGAGATATAGGCATAAGTTTCGATACCTTTATGGGTGGACACTTACTGGCAGTCGTTTCATACCCGGCCAAGAGCAACACTTTCATCTAAGATGTCAACGTCAACTATAGTTAGAATGCGACGCAGATGAATTCGTTTACCTGAGCCATCACTTCTTCTTTTGTCAAGTGGAACTCCGAGTTTTCATTTGATCCCTTGACTATTTGGCGTCGAGCACTTTGATAGAAGATGAAAGAAAGTGGTCACGTACTTAGGAGGCCAATTACGGATCTCTCTTCCTTGTCTCCAATGATACCCATCTCTAATTCATTCTGCGTTCTGGTCAGTAACACGCTTGAGATCTCTTCCATTGCGAAACTAAGCTGGTTCAAGAGCTTTCTTCGTGATGTGGGTATCCGCAAGAGGAACGGGAAGACCTGTGCTAAGAGGATGAGGCCAGAATCGACGGGAGAGGAGGATACGCCAAGTGAGTCAAAGATCTCGGCTACGCTTGGGTGCCTGCCTTCGAGCGCGCCGAAATTGTGAGAGAACCCAGCGAGACCAATGGTATCCAGTCTGCCAAAGACATTATGCACGCAACGAAAGATTGACAAGGGAGAAACACACGCTATATGATTCATCCTTCAAACATTGACCAGTCAGACAAGATGACGATACCGAAGACCGTTTTATAGAACACACCAATTTTGGACGTCGATCACTACACTTTCCCCTCCATTCGACTCAATGAGTCCGTCCCAGGCTGTCTTCGCCTGTAAAGACATCCGTATGTCAAACCCGGACCTCAATCATATTCGGGTTGTCCGACCTTGTATGCAGAATCATAGAAAATCGATGACAGCTGCCGAATGGCAGCAATGCTGAATGCAGGATTCAACGACCTGCGTTGTCTGGAGAAATCGCTCAACATTACCGTCCCGGGACATGTCCGATCGCGGACGTACCTCTTATGATCTTCTCCATGTGCCCATAGAAGACCCTTCCCAAACTCGATTCAAGCATCAGCGACATGTACAACATAGAGGTTGACATCGACATACGGAAAGGGCTAGGAATTGCTTGGCCAACTTTGTCTGGCTATATGACCACGTTTCTTTGGAGTAAAAGTGTGCGATTGCCTTGGGATCACACAATATGACCCTCTTATGCCCCAACGTCGCCGGTACCATGTACGCCGGACCATACTCTTTCGCCCACGATTCGTAGACGGTGCCCGAGTCATCAGAGTCGAGAACGCGCCGTCCAACGCCGTAGAGGAAACTTTCGCTAGGTGGTCCGCGGAGCTCCGTCGTGCGAAGGCGTTTCTGGCGGAAGGTGCGAAGCAATTGAAGGAGGGTCCATACCGCAACACTAGCAACGGCGGTATCGACTGCATGCCACTTCTCGAGACCAAGACGAGTCAGAAGAGTGTCCATCACCTCCAAAAATGTCTGAATCGACATATTTCTGGATGTTGCCGTGTCTGAGGGGTGCGATGTGTGATGTGTTTGATGGTCAGTTGTCTGAATCCTTTTATGTCGGCCATTTGCGGGACCGATCATCTCACATATACAAATTCTGACTTGGATTGGGTCTGCAACAAGAGGTACAAGTTGTCCGAGGTGATAAGGCAAAAAGCAACCGTGGAAACTAATAATAGTTCATGTCAATATCCGATGTCTGCCGGGACGAAATCATACGACTTGGATATTCTCTCGTGAATTCTTCAGGAACAGAGATTGCTGGGATATTGGGCGCACCTATATGTAATGATCCGGGGATCGGCGAGTACCAGGGTAAGGTGGAACAGCTCAACTTTAAGTTGCTCCATGGTATCCGCCTTTTAATTGCATATCTTTGTGGGAAGACGACCAGAGCATGAGTGATCCTGCCTCGTCATCGTGAGTCAAATTGTTCACAAAAAAGAGTATTTCGATGGCGAGAATTGGAGTTGCTTCTAATGACCTAGGCCCATGAGGGCCATGACCCACCTGACAGCTCAGATGCGGATGTATGTAACTTGTGCCGAGGAGGCACGCGTCGACGAGCAACCAAAGAATAGAAGTCGTGAGCCAGGACTCACCCGATATGACCCATCTATCCCCGACACGCGCACGGGATTTATCGCTAGATTGCGAAAGTGTTGCTACCATCCAAGTGCTTGCCTGCTTTCCGCTAGGCGCAGGTTGGGCGATAAGCAAGAAAGCTATGTCAAAATGGGGATCGTCGTCCAAGTTAGCTATACGATCAAGAAGACTCTAGAAGTCGCCAATCACGCACGGCATGTAAGGGCTCAAGGGCAAAGTAGACCGCAGACGTGTTCCGTATGACTCATCCGGCCGCCGTTTTTCCGTGCATGGGTGTTTCAACCTTTGCACAAACTGAAATCGAGCCTGTATCACCGCAAGGGGACTCGGATAAACTTGAAATGAATCAGACCAAGGACTTGAACTTCAAATTATTTGAAGTCCGGGATCAGAAATCTTGACCCCGGCATTTCCCGGACAATGCCTATTTTGGTAGGTTCTTTGGCCCTACAAAAGCTTCCGCTGAATACTTACTAGGACATGAGGAATGCGGAGAGACAGATCTCATAGTACAAAAGACACAGCAACCTCAGGATCATGCAACCCCGCCTCGTTTGTAAGCCAAGGGAGGCGTAAGGAAAGGTAACTGACGTCCCACTGGCACCTCGCCCCCAAGCTTAAGACGCGGGAAAACACCCCTTCCGATTTCGATCTTGGAATTTACCCCGTCGCGCAGCTCGAAAATAAAGCTCTCGATGAGCACAGTCAAGACCGCCTGCCAAAAATATGATTTTATTGGATGTCAGTATCCGACCCACACCCTCTTGATACTCGCCTTGAGCTCTGCCAGAGTAAAGTACTTTCCCAAACACGGCCTCTGACCGTCGAAAAGGGTGAGCATGTGGCAGTGTCCCGAGATTCCGTAGAGATACCATTCTGGCCACCCGTATCCTCTAGTCATCGACTCGGTCGGAAAACCTTGACGTCCTCGCCCCAGAACCGGACACAACGAGACTGCCTTTGGCGATCGTCACGTTGTCCACGAGTTTCCCTGATTTAGCGCAGATGAGTTGGGACAGCGGGTTGACATCATCTTTGGTTGCATGATGTCATGCGCGAGAGAACTCCGTGAGGTCATTATTTTTCTGGTGACGTCGAACAAAATGACGCATCAGATGCGTCACCTCCAGGATAGGTAGACAGACGTGGAGAATATCATGCACGACGGCGTCCAGATAGGGAAGGCCATCCGTGAGCTGATTGTACGTCAGGTTTTCTTGTATGCTCGAGAAGCTCGTTTCGCGGCTTCGTCTGAACGTCCATGTTGCGCGAGAGCTCGAGCAGTGCCCATTAAGAGCAAACTGTGAGATTTATGGCGAGGGGAACTCTCGAGTGATTTACCGTCAGGCTGACTAGAAATAAAGATATAAACGAGCCAAGTTACAAAGAAAATCTTAGGTGGAAAGTGTTACTACTTACTGGAGACGGTCTCGTACGCTGCTACAAGTAACAGTTTCATCTGTATCGTTGTGATAGAAATCCAAACTACGACATGCGATGACATGCGCTTACTTGAGCTAACACTCCGCATTTTGTCAAAACGAAACTCCGAGTTTGTGCTTGCTCCCTTGACTGCTCGCCTGATTGAAGTCACGTATGCAGCGGAACATGTGGAACTCAATGAGTAGCTCTATAACGGATTTCTCCCTCTTGTCTCCAGCGGCACCCACCTC
>QFES01001346.1:0-21991 GCA_003316375.1 Tylopilus plumbeoviolaceoides
ACCTTGTGCTCTTTTTCCAACCGTTTTACCTCCTCGGGTGCACTCGGTCTGTCTGGAGATTGTTCGGTCCGTGTAGAATGCTCTGTAATATACGGCCATGTATCATACATGGCATTAAGTAGGCCAGGAAATGGCCATAAAAGGGTACAATGCACTGCTCAAAGCCGAGTGGGGATCATAGAATACTAGAGGTATCGAAGAAAAGAAAAAAGAAAAATACAGCTCTAGCGGCGTGAAACGCGAACGAGCGATAGAACGGAGCTAAACTTCAAAAAGGTGTTCAAGCAACGAGGGTCAAGAGTGTCGAGGTCCCTTTGCTCTTGGTGGCGCAGCGCGAGATCGTGCAGCAACTGCATCGGCAACCCTCCTTGACCGCCGTAATGGCCGTTCTCCAGGGGAACTAGTTTTGGCCACAGCGTCTGCTTTCCCCCCGCTGCCAGTCGTCCCATCTTCCTCTGTTTCCCAGTCTGGGTGGACACAGAGTGCACGAAACATTTCTTGCTCGGTGGGACTGAGTGGTACCTCTGGCACGGCAACTGCCACCTCAGTCGACGTCGACGGGTGGAGGGCGGCTAGAGCAAGATTGACCGAGGGTGGAATGGCCAGCAAAGGCTCTTCAACCAGTCCGGCCTCGGCAGAATGCTCCCAGACGTCTTCTTTCGCCGACTTTCCATGGTCAAGTTGTGGCCTGTGCGAAGGAATCCCAGCTCTTGGAGAAGAAAGCGAGGCATTGAAGGATGGCCCGAACTGATTCAGTAGCCTCCCTGACGTGCTCTTCTGGTAGAATTCTTGTAGAGCGGTAGGAAAACGCATAACTAGGTCGTCGGAGAGAAATATACTCTCCATTCCATCGGGTAGGCCATGGGCATACATGCGAGCGACGCAGAGGGGGGCCCAGATTCCGTCGATAGACAAGGAGGCGTGACACACGCCAACACAAGCATTAGGAAGCGGCGATGGAGGGGGCAGAGAGAGATGAGCTAGGATCGTGCTGAGGTTCACGAAATCTGTGTCAATGCGCCTCAGGAGAAGGTTGGTACCGAGCATTGTCTGATATACAGAAATGCCTACATATACACCGGAATGAACATTCCTGTGGTGAGAGAACATATATACAACTACATACCTTCTATTTGGGTGGCACAAACGTCAGGGGTGCACGGACGGCACGTGCGGACAACCACAACGTCTAAAGCCGCAACAGATGGAGATTGGGATGGGCGAACCTGGCACTCGGTGTGACAAGTTACTCTCTCTTTGACGAGTGCGCTCGAGATGTCCACGGTTTTTTGCTTAGATTCGACGGACAATGAGGAAGTGGCTTCGACTATGGGGGGTTGTGGAGGCATTCTCACCCCGCTAGCCCATCCATCCTCAAATTCATGAGGATGTACACTATCCGGGCCAAGCAACTCAGCATCTTGCCAAGTCAGCGAGCAGCCCCCCCTATTTATCCCAGTTGGCAACGAGGATAGAGAAGGTGATGTGGGTAGCGTGAAAGGCGAAAGTGGTGAGTAGAAAGTAAAAGAACCCACACCCGACTCCGAAATAGGAGAATATGAATGATAGGATGAGGGCGCGAATGGGGAGCACGGCGAGACTGGAAACCCATGCATGAGTGTTCGAAAGGAGGCGGGGCATTCATGTTCGTCCGGTTCCATTTTGACAATGGGCAGATCTTGTTGATCTTCTGGAGTACCCGTCCAACCACCTTTGAATTCCCATTCCCACAGCTCTAGAGCGTCAAATTTGATGTCGTCCGTTGGCAGCTTGACGGTGGCTGATGACACAGTTGTCGGTGCACGATCGAGGTCTTCCCAAGCATCCAGCATGTCCCGGATGTCGGTGGGCTCGTGCTTGAATGGCTGAAGATCATCGGTGGACTCGACCTTGACTCGAGGTGCGGGCGCTGGTGACGGGACAGAGGGAGAGGAAGAATCCCAGTCAACATCCGAGTCAAAGTCAAGGTCGAAATCGTCATGGTCCGAGTCAGGAGGGGGGGATGCGCTCCAGGGAACAGAGGGCGAACGCCTCCTCTCGTCCGCGACCGCATACTGGTAAGCGGAAAATGATGGCGAGTGAGGGCGCTCATCGCAGGTGGGTGTGTAGCATGGGACGGAAATGGATCGGCGTGGGTATGGCGGGAGACTCCACGGCACCTCGGGCTGGGTAAGACGCATGCCAACGACATCACTGTCGTGAGCGCCAGCATCATCCTCCGAAGAAGAGCTAGTCACATCGCTGGACAGGTCAATGACCTCCCTCGGATGAGGTGCAACGGCGGGCGTTGACGGGCGAGGTAGAGAGGGCCGGAGTCGGAGAGTGAGCTTCACCTTGGGGGGCCGCTCATCGTCACTGGAATCGGCGGTCACTTCACCATATCCGCTGTCAATCGCAGGACTCTGGCTGTGTCGTCCACCACTGGATCTTTCTTGAGATCCGTCGGAATCCCTTCGACAACCTCTCCTCACTCTCTTTCTCTTCTCTCCACACTGCGCCTCATCACGGTTGGTGTTCTTCTTCAGACATGGCTGCGAATCATCGCCGTAGTTTTCCGCAAGTTTCTTTCCCTCCTTGCCATACTCGCACAGACGAATTCCAGCAAGTGCAAAAGGACACGAGACACCCGTTGCTTTGGAGAGGTACCACACCATCGTACCGCGACGGAAATTGGTTAACCGCTCTCCTTCTGGTGTCCCTTGGGCAATCTGGGGAAAGTTTTTGTCATTGCAGGCTGGGCTAGCTGCGCCACCCCTCCTACTGTGCAGTGCAGGTACGAGGTCATCATCCGCGAGAGTTCCAGATAAGACATGGCGAAGAAGGAGAGGATGGTCTTGCTGTACCTCGCATCGCGCCATATGGTTCCGAATATAAGTAGTGATAGCCTGAGATGCAGCGGAGACACTGATCGAAAGAAGTACGCCAATGAGTACATGAAAATAAGGAGGTATGGTGTAAAGGGGGCAGCGAAGCTGCAATCACGACCACAAAAGCCGAGTAAGTGAGATGCACATACTTTTGGCACATCAGACCATACTTTAGGGTCATTTCCGCGAGATCTTTGATCGTCATGGCGCGATTTTCCTGCCAGACATTGGTGAGTGCCGTAAGTGGTAGATAATGGGGAGAAGAACTCACCACGGAGAGAAAGGACCGACCAATTGCGTGGAAGACCTTGTTGGAGGCATCCTCTGGATGGAGCATTACGCCAGGGAGGGGGAAGACGGGCAAGCAGGGATCTGGTGTGAGAGGGGCGGGTCGGGTCGCGGTCGGGATAGGGACAGGTTTGATCTTGCGTGGTGAAGGGTGCAGGGGAGGGGGTGACTGCCTCAGACGCGCGCTTGGTTTGAGAATGGAGTTCTTTCGAGTGCGGGTACCATAGTTGTGCTGAGAAGAAATGGGGTTGTGAGGTGACGGTTGCTGGTGCATCGGGTGTTGCAGATATGTGTCAGAGGGACCTGATTGACATTACTCTTGGCGCGCGTCAGATCCGTGGTCGTCTGTGTAGCGATGGAGCGTATAACGGGCGGGGAAAGTGGGGGAGGATGCAGGAGGGTCGGTGGATGGCGGGGATGGTGATGGTGAAAGACAAAGGGAGGGCAACGAGCTCCCGACGACGTGACACCCAAAATTACATGAATCCATCAAAATTCAAAAACAGTTGCTGCGTACGTACGTCACGTAATTGTATAACGTAAGCAAGCTCACCTCCCCGATCACTCTTATCACCACGACGCCGTTTTTGGAAATAGGGCTGTGGCGGGCGCACTATACACGCGGAGGCTTTCTTCGCTTCACCCTTCATAACTTCACCCTGACAGTCTGACACGGTGGCTACCAGGCGCCACTCACGAGACATTATGCACTCCATACCGCTTTCTCAGGGCACTCCAAGTTCTCAGCGCCTCCGGCCATATCCGCACGAAACTTTATTTATAGGTGGTTCACAGGCCAATTGTTGAGATTGCAGATCCATGAGAGTGGTCTGATCAAATTCTGAGATCTGAATATCGAACCTACAGGCCCAAAGAACGTTGAAATCTGACTTGAACATCACCACGCGGGAACCACTGAAGAAATTTGTCTGCCGATCCGTAACTACTTACTCACGTTCCTTTGACTTCGCCGCCCCCTCGTCGCTGATCTGGTCCTCACAGGAGTCGCTCCTGAACGAGTCAGCGCCTGAGAATAAATACGTACCCATTGGCATGTTGTTATTGTTTGTGATAAACCGCTCACCCTCTTAGCGCCACCCCGTTGCGTGATGGCTTTCTTTGATGGAACTTGCCTTCCCGGAATAGGAGTTACGCGGGCCTTCTTTGCCATCGAAACGTATTTTCTGCTCCTGGGCAAGGACTTCGAAGCCTGCTCTTCCGGTAAAGGAGGTAATCTGGTCGTGGTAGAAACGACAGCGTCCCCAGATTTCGTTGATGTGGGGTGCTTCGGTTTCTTGTTCTAGAGTATGGATTAGCCAAAAGAAAGCGGTCGAGAAGACGTATATATACTTCTTTGGCAATCTCGTCGACTCTTTTAGCGGCCAGCTTTACCTTACCGGATGGTCCTGCATAGAGTGAACATTAATGTCAGAAGCACACAAGCAAAACCAACCTTTAGGAAGCACAAAATTGCCGCAGAGTGTACCATACGTGATAGCACGGTTGAGTTGGCTCGTGGTAGCAGGGTTCATAGACAGATGGTACCTAGAATCCACGAACTGTGGTTTATCAACGAGAAGAACGCTTGCCTGAGTAAATGAATTCGACCTTTTTGATTGCTGGCCGTGAGACACCATGCCTAGTCCCATCTGGCGTTGTCGTTATGCACTCCTGATAGAGCATCTCGGTATATCTGCTGTTGTGCACGAATCGCACATACCGTGATCATATCGGTCCAAGGGGGATGTGTATGAGACCTTTTAGACGCCATATCTTCTTTGCCTTCGGAAATGGTCTTTGCGGTCTTTTTCCTTGCAGCAGCCATGCTAGTACTCGTCTGACGAGCGTACGAGAAGTTAGGGGTGTTTTTCTCCTATCACGTGACTTGCATCATCGTGCACGGATCTTCCGGTTGCAGCGCGCAGTATAGGCCAGGTTTCTATAGGTTGGTGGCTAGCTGGCAACGTGGTGTTCCATTAGCAGCGGAAATTTGGTCACTCTGACCGGGTAAAACTTGAACGCTAGGGGGAAATGGATGTCAGCGCAACTTTTTGGCTCGAGGATGGTCGTTAGGCTATGCCGCGTCCACGTCAGCAAGATGGCGAAACCCGGTTGAAACGCCACGGCAAAGCATGCTGATTACGTGCTTCACCCATTTTTCACAACCAACACAAACATGTCCTTCACCGACTACCTTGTCACCGATGACTTGACGGTTCTCCTCGGTTTCATCGGTGTATCCGTATTTCTTCTCCAAAATCTGTACAAGCCACAGCCACTCGTTCACCCCATCCTCCTCGGGAGACAGAGCGATGTTGGCCGTGTAAGACATCCCGGCGAAAGCGCCATCTATAGGAACTACGCCACTGGGCTCATGGGCCGCGTAAGTCGAGTATTCGTTGACCCCTGAGGACAGCCCTACATGCATTTCCCTAGTTCCCTGTCAGACCTGACAAGGACGTAGAGTTAGTCAATCACTTTGTCAAACTCCAATTCGAGTCACCGAGGACACTCTGGTCAACCAAAGTGAGTGTTTAGAATGCACATCCTGGAGTACACGCCTACTTATGCCATATAGATCACTAACGCCCGACTGACTGAACGCGTCGCGGCTTTTGGCGCCGGTATTTCTCGACTGCTTCCTCAAGAATCTAGTGTCCTGATACTTCTGAACGATAGCCTCGGTATGCTTATTTTTTATGACCATTCCCGCAAACTTAACCTGAATATGTGCAGAGTTTATCTTGGCCGATCTCGCGCTTGCAACGCATTCCATAGTGTCTATCACCTTAGACACACGGAAGCTTCTTCCGCGTGTTTTGGCGGCCCATCCTCCTTCTGCTATCATCGTCGGCGCGGATTTCTTACCTCAGCTTCTGGAGATTATCAATGACGCGAGAGAACATGACCACAGGATCATCGTAGTAGGACAAACGGACATCGACGTTCGACCCAAGGCTGCGCGCCAAGTCCAGATTCTGAGCTGGGCACAAGTCGAGGCGGACGGTGTACAGATGGTCAATACAGCGAACCCGCCTTCAGTTCGTAAGTCATCTCCTTTAAGCAGTCCCGCACTCCACAGACCTCTACTCCAGGACCCAACGACATGTTCACCCTTGCCTTCTCCGAGACGCCTTCCGGGGATTTACAAGGAGTGCGCTTCACCCACTCCCATTTCACGTCTGGTGTCACAGCCATCCGTGCATTGTTCCCACCCTCCATCGCGCTGTCCACCCTTGATACAATTGTATCAGGGCATTCGTTGAGCACTCCGTTCGGGCGAGCAGTTGCATACACTGCTTTATATGACGGCGCATGTTTCGCAACGTGTGACTCGACTCGCATCTACTACAATTCCGATGACACGTCCAGTAGTTCCCCGCGTAACGTCGATGATGTACTTGCCGCGACAAAGCTCCCCATACCATCACCCACGGTATTGCTCCTTCATCCAGACCATTTACAGGATTTATCAGCTGCGGTTCTTTCCCGTGCAAAGAAATCGTTCCTGTATCCCGTCGTATGGAGACACAAGCTCGCAGCATTGGCTGAAGGCTTTGTTAGTAGGGACAGTTTATGGGACCGGATGGTGTTTGACAGTGCTCGCGAGCACGTCATGGGACGCATGGCAGGGACATTGAAGGCTGTAGTCGTTGGCGGAGGTGACTCCTTCCTCGTAGTCTTCCGGGTGCCACTATTCACTTCAACTGATTTTCTAGGGCCATTACTGAACGAAGCGTTAACACCTGCGCGAGTTTCATTCTCGGTCCCACTCATTAATACTCTCATCCATCCATCGACAACTGGTCCGGTGTTTGCTACGCATGCCTTTGATCTCCAGTCTCTACCCTCCGCAGAGGGTGAACCAGCTCACGTCGGCGCCCCGAGCGTGAATATTGAAGTCAAACTCACTGATGTGGACGATGCAGCGATAGAGAGGGGCAATGATCCCAAAGGGGAACTCGTTATCCGTGGACCGCCCGTTGGGACACTTTTGCCTGGGGCCGCAAATAACACGGAGACTGGCGATCAAGGCTGGGTACAGACGGGTGATATTACTCGAGTGATGACCAATGGGGCCTTCAAAGTAGCCTGAATAAACTTTTACGATTTCGTGTACATGTACTGTTCTTGTCACCAAGAGATCGACAAGTATATGAGCCCTTTCACGATGGCGCCAAACCAGCCAAACCTGCAGGACGTCCTTTCTCAGCTGCAGACCCAGATCACCCAATTCCAGACGCTGCTCCCACTCCTCTGTTTACCGCTCGCCAATGTAAACTTGCTCCCACCGCAATTCAGAAGATTCAACTCGCTGCCTAGCGAAGATGCCAAGGTCGAGACCACCAGAGTGTTTCCGCCAATCCAACGCGCGTTGCTGGAGTCAATACTGCCGACCTGGGAAACAATCCTGGAGGAGGAGGGCTGCTCTGCACTGACCCTACAGTACTTTTGTCCAGACGCATTCTTAAATGCCTCTGCTGCTGCTGGCCAAGTGGTTTTGTGCACATACTCGACGATACTCTCCCTTCCGCTACACCGACGAAGTGTGGACTTGTTGCTGAAACTCGCCAAGGAATATCCGGTCGACAGGCTCTTTCATGCGGTGTGTACAACCCGAGATCCCGCGAGGAGATCTGTGAGTTGGGATGACTGTCTTCGCAATGTTTTCGCAGTGCCCACCAAGATAGCCAACGCATTCGAGGGGCAGGGTATTCCAGCTGGCCTTGGCCTGCCCGGCTACTACAATAACCTGTGTGTACGAACTGAGCATCTTATCCATGCTCTTTCCAGCCGTGTTGTGCCAGGTCAGTGCTTCGTTAAAAAACGCCAGGGCCTCGGGATTCTTATGCGTCCCGAATCTACAGAGGATCTATCACTCCTAACCCAGCTTCTCTCAAAACTCGTGCACGTCGGGGCCTTCCCAAGTTCTGTCCACCCATCCCCTTCGCAATCCTCATTCTTTCATTCTGCGTTGCCATCCATCCGACGGAGATTTCGGGGGGAGGAGAGCAATTCGTACAAGAAACTCTGGCATCGCACAATCGCATCGCTTCCTTATGTGCTGACGCAACAAGCTATTCTCGCGTCATTACTCGCGTCGCTCACTCCCCTGGAACTAACATTGGGTACATCCGCACATGGTAGGGGCATCATACGTAGGGAAGCAACTCTTCTACGCGATGTGGTTGGAGACATTGGCCCTCGTGACGACCTCTGGAACTGTCTGATGTCCGTAATTTTGGCTCGAAGTTGGGGTGAAAACCATGCTCGAGTGTTTGTATGCTGGCTAGCGAGCGGCAATCATGCATCCCAAGGTGTGCTCCCTTCTTTGTACGAATCTTGTGCAATGAGTTTTGACTCTTTCCCTGAAATAGTGCAGGAGGCTTTTCTTTCCTGCCTCGTTGACGCATGGAGCGTTTCGGAACATATCAAACATTCTCTGCTTTCTCGACATCAGTGTAAGTTTTGTCGAACATGTCACTTGTCACACCAACAACATGTTCATAGACATCTCCACATTGCTACTCCTCGTTGTAACACACTTTCCGCAATCTTCGAACGAAGTGACATCCATTGCACTCTCCTCTTCCTTGGTCTCTGCAGTCGGCGCTTACATCAGTCACCCAGATGCTAGTGTACGCCGATGTGGCATGTTGGTTGCCGAGGTGGTAGCCAGTAGGACCGGCAAAAACTTGAATTTCGATGATTGGGAAGGGGATGACGATGGTAGGGTTTGGGCACGACATCTCAGGGAGCTTTGTTCCCATAGAGATATTGACTTTGAGTCCTTGCATGAAGACGGCGCCGCTGGGGGAGGCGTTGGGGAGCCAGGCCCAAGTCGGATCACTCAAGCCACCCAGATCACAGCCCCTCGTCAAGGATCCGTCGCGAGGACAGCAATCCCTGCCCAGCCCGTCGCCGACTGTGACTCAGATGACTCGTTGACTGGTTATGCTTCTCCGTCCTCCTCACGCTCTCCGTCGCCCACACCATCAGAGCTACAGGAGATAGAGAAGGATCCGACGCTTCACGTCGCTCGAAAGAAGATCCCTCGTCCTGTATATCTCGCTCAGTTGGGAGCGCTCGTCCGGGGCGGTGGTGTTGGGTCCTCCGAGGAAAATCAAGAGGCCGACAAAATTGAAGTGGCCATAAACGTCGGCGAAGAACTGATTCGCCGGAAGCATGATTATGGAACAGAGTTGGGTGAGTCTGACTTGGCTCGTCGTAAGACCGGCCTTCTTACTTCCTATTCAGCGGAAAATGCTGCCAATCTCGTCTACGGTTTTATTTCTCTCAACAATAAATACGATCTTGATGATTTCGACAACAAGATACAACGCATCGCCATAGCATTGGTCGCGTGCTGCCCAAAAATTTCTACTCAGTATGTTCATTATTTGTTCGCGATGGCCCTTTATCTAAGGAGTCACAGATGCATGATTGAAGAGTTTTTCAAGAACCAGTATTCATCTACCCAACGTTCAGTCATGTTGAATGCACTCGCTCTGGGGGCCAGAGAATTAGCTTCTCTTCCTAACCCATCCCAAGAATTACAATCACCCGCGACTCAACGAACTGCCTTTCCGAGCAAAATGCTGCCGCCCGCATTGCATCAGAGATACTTGGCAACAAGCTCTGGCAACGTCCTCCAGCCACTCCTCGAGGATATCACCAAAGCAGCTATTGACAGAAGTCAAGATGTGACAGCCGAGAAATTCCCTGAATTCGTCCGGGAAAGACAACTGCGGATTAAAAGACCTTCGAAGATCACCGAAGTCGATTCAGCTAGCCACAAACCCTTGGTTCCTTTGTCGCAACGTCCCTCAAGTGCGTTGCCTTTCATGAATATCGCTACCGAGTGGTTCATCATGCCTCTCGTAAACCGATTCTGGGTGTTCCTTCGGGACGAGCAAACAAGGGAAGAGCGAACTGCACAACGCAAAGTGCTGTATCAGTATCGCAGTGCTGGGACGGGTCTCATCCTCAACCCTCTTATGTTGTCGGCGTTCCTGAGCACTATGGCGATTCTCGTGCATGCATC
The DNA here is from genome assembly GCA_003316375.1 of Tylopilus plumbeoviolaceoides. Lineage (NCBI taxonomy): Eukaryota > Fungi > Basidiomycota > Agaricomycetes > Boletales > Boletaceae > Tylopilus > Tylopilus plumbeoviolaceoides. The sequence goes on from QFES01001346.1 coordinate 10,201, forward strand.
TCAGAACGCGCCGCAATGGCTCGCCCTTATCGCGCCTAATACCCTGGAACTTGCAGTCACCGTAGGGTCCAGGCAACTGACTAGACCTGTAAGCGAGGATATGGACAACGAGGACGGCTCTCCAAAAGACGCCCAAGGCAAGGAAGCATCGGTCCTTACTTCGGCTCTCAAGCTGGCATTGGTCGTTCTGGACGGCTGCTTCGAGTTGGACGATGGGCGTTCGCTCGGCCTTGAGCACACTGCGCTGTTGATCGGCACGGGGGAATGGGCGGGCCAAGTGTTCGGTATACTTGAGAGAGGTATTCGGGTCTCGGGGGTAGGTGGGATACATGAGGTCGAGTTACGGAGGGCTACGGCAGGTGTGCTTCTCAAGGTGGACCAGATTACTTCCAAATGGCGCCGCTCGATGGTAGACGTGAGTTAAGTTACAAGCTTGTTATCGTAGTCTTGACATTGGTAGCAGTACACTAGTAGTAGACTCACGTGGGAATAAGTAGCCCATCCCGTTCCAGCTGAACCAAAGTGTTCCGGCGACCATACTCATGTTGCCCACCAGACTCTTGACGTCCACAGTTGCTTTGCGGCCTGCGGTCACTCGGAGGTGTATTTCTACATCGCTCTCGAGGCGCTCCGATGCCCTTTTTGTGGTCGGTTCCTTTCGTAACTCGCGTGTTTGTCTGCTCAATGCTCCAAATTAGCATCGGGACACCAAGTATAACAACCCGAAGGTGTGACGGTTTTGTTTCGTTCCCAAGATGCCCATGCAAACGTCCTTGATCCTAGATAACATTCAAGTTTACTCCGGATAACCTGAAGAAGGCGGAAGAAATCATATCCCGGTATCCTCCACAATACAAAAAGGCTGCTGTTATTCCTCTCCTCGATCTCGGCCAGCGACAGAACAAGGGATGGACGAGCATAAGTGTCATGAACTACGTCGCAAAGCTCCTTGAAATGCCGCCAATGCGTGTCTACGAAGTGGCGACGTTCTATACCATGTTTAACAGGTGCGTTGATCGACGACGGTCAAGCCCTTGCAGGCCCTTTGTCTGATTGGGCATCCTTGTAGGGAGCCGATCGGCCAGAACTTTGTCCAAGTATGCACCACCACGCCGTGCATGCTGCGTGGGTCAACAGAGATTCTGGACACTGTCTGCTCTCATCTCGGCGGGATTAAACCTGGCGCGACTACCGGCGACGGCAAGTTTACCGTCATCGAAGTCGAGTGTCAAGGTGCCTGCAGCAATGCTCCGATGATGGCTGTCAACGACGACTTTTATGTACGTCACAAGAGCTTTGCGGACGACCTAGTGCTAATGACAAAACAGGAGGATCTCACCCCAGCAACTACAAAGAAAGTACTCGATGCATTTGCAAAAGGTGACAAACTCAAGCCAGGACCACAGAGTGGACGGCATACCAGTGAAAACTCTGCTGGTTTGACTGCATTGACTACCAAAGTTTGTCAAAGTGTCACTACAAGAACTAACTTTGCTTATTCGTCGTTCGCAGCCTTATGGTCCAGGAGAGTTTTGTACATCCGAGTTCAGTTAGACTCTCGATGTACACTACAGTCTACGGGGTAATGCATAACTGAAGAAATTTGAAGTGATAATATTTACCTAAGGGAATTTAAGAGGGTTTAAGGTAGGATACATGTCAATCGTCCCCTTCCCCATCGTCGTATTCATGGGTACCATGACCGCCATCGGCTAATCTGTCGATGATAAATCTGCATCGGGCAAAATGAGATAGTAGCGCCTTTACAGAATATTGGGTACCTACTCCACTTCTTCTTTGAGATCATCGCAGTAGATTTCTGTCCGAGTTGTTAAGTAGGATACTTCGCCTGCCTTGCGGCACACTCACCAAGGGGTAAATCGTGTGCGTCATAACCTGTCCATGTTGGTCAGTAACTTGTAAGTTGGTATATGAGTACGCTCACCAAAGGGCATCTCAATTTGGTCCGCAATCCCTTCGATACCCATCAATGTGAAGGCAACTACAGTTGCAATTGGGATTGTTCCCCAGCCCAGGTCGTTCATGAGAGTGAGAGGCAAAGCGAAAAGGTACAGCGTCACGCATTGTTTGAGGTGGATTCCATCTGCCAACGTGTGATTAGCTGAGAAAGCGGCAAAACAGAGGGCGAGATTCAGAGAAACCAACAGGAGGAAGGAATGGGTGTGTTGGCAATTCGCTCCATACTCGTCATTTGATCCACCATCGATTGAACTCTGCCCAAGCATATTCAGTATGCAGCAACATCAGCAGGGGATAGTAAACTCGCAATCCGCTCATCGCGTTTGCCCCTGTTTGAGAGATATTCTTTAGCCTGTGCATGTAAAGTCAAGCACCGGTCTTACCTGCAGGACCAACTGTCTCCAACAAACCTTCCCGTCTGAATCTGAATATGGCACTCGAGACTTCATGTGCAATACTGGAGAAAAAAAAGACGCCATGAGCACGGCACTGAAGGGAAAACTTAATGAATACACACATGAGAGGAAGTGGCATTGATATCTGATCGGTATGCGGGCGGAACTCGACAGTATGGTGATCACCAAGAAGCGGGGTAGTATAACCAGAATTCGCCTGTTGAGCCATATGCTTCTTGCTGCGTTTACGTTTGACTCTCTTGGTAGCATCCATAGAACGCGTGTCGGCATCTAAGGTGGCAGAGTTTTGCATCGTTGAATAAGAGAACACGGATTGGTGATCGGTATAGCCTAAACAACAAAAGTGAGGTGGTAAAATTCCAGCAAGGTCGCCGTAATTTGGCCCGTCCTCTCCACGGAGGTAGTGCTTTACAGCATAGACGAAGCTAAGCAAGTATCGCAATACCTCGATCTTCTGGTGTCTGAGTTCGGCGTGAGTGAGATTCGAAATGGGTATTTTGCTTTGGGGGTTGGCTGCCCCATTCTCAGGAGGAAGAGCAACGTGAACCCAGATCATGCGAGATAGATTGCGAACCTAAGATTGCCCTGGTGTGAGGCACGGAACGAATGTCATGCAAGATATCGTACGTTGGCGGTGAGAGTGGAAAAGCACTTCCTGCCTTCCCAATAACGATCGTATGACGTGCTATGGTGGATTAACGCTTTGTTGCTCAACGGGCTTCCAGCTGATAGACATACCCATTTCTAGCGTAAATCACGTCCAATCTTTCATGTCGAGTGACTGAAAAATGGCACTGTGCTCACCTGAATACCAGAATGAGACCAACCTACACGAAAATCAAATTGCGATGATGATACTAGCCCACAAACAACGTACCACGACAGAGAGTAAAGGAACGACCGAATTTGCAAGCTCGATTCTCTGGCCTTGCGAGCGTGCGTACGCGACGATCACGGAGAATATCGTCACCGTCAGGACGGGACCATAAATGCTTGGTATTATCTGCACGTCCACATCGTGTAACGCGTGAAAATGCCCAAAAACGTGAGCTAAACGTACACTGCCTTTCACTCGTAGGACGTCCGGTAACCAAGAGTACTGGAATGACCATTTAGGGTATAATCGCAAACAAGAGAGCAAGCCGACCTTTCGCAGGTGCTGCCTTCTTATCCTTGGGGGCTGCCACCATCGGAGGATCATCGTCATCAAGGTTTAGGTCACTAACCGCTTGGTGAACGAATACTAACCTTCAGCGAGGCTAGAACATGCTTTGCATTTTTGCGTGATTCCATCGTGGCTTGAAATTCAAAGAGGCAAATGCTATCGGAAGTAGAGAATCTTAACAGGTCTGAAACCCCGGATGTAGGTGGAGGGTATCTCAAACAGAGTCGATGTCGATGGGAACTAAATTATAGATGTGACAGCTGGCGACACGCCAGCTGGATCCGTTCTATAATAGGCTAGGCGAAACAAAAAACACCGTACATTTGCTACATGTGGTTCGTGAATGACATACAAAAAAGCCTAATGCTACAGTATACTCTGAACAGGACATGCAGGAGTGAAGAGAAACCTTAAAACATGAATAATGTACTTGCGTTGACGCTTGAATCGAGATTGTCGTCGTGAGTGACCGTCATCGACGATCTAGGAAGGATGGCTTGCTCCAGCCGGCGAACGGTCCTCGGAGCGAACGTTGGAGTGAATATCGGAGTGAATGTATGAAATTGGGTACACGGGTATAGGGCTGATCACGAGAGGCGACGCAAGGTTGTCGTACGATTCCAGGGACTCTCTGGGAAAATCCATCGCGCCCTTGTTGGTGATGTTTTCAGCAGCGGTCGCAGTACTTGGATACGTATTCGAGTAAGACAATCCTCTAGGAGGTCGCGGAACTGGGTTCTCAGTCGAAAAGCTGTGAAGTCCTGATGTGTCGACCGGATATGTGGGATGATATTGACACATCGCGGAGGAGTATCGAAGGAGGATCTCGTCCAAGGAGCCTGCTTGGGGGTCGACAAGGACGTTGGGATTATTCGGCCAGGTCCACTCAGATGCAAAATCAGTATCGATTCGTTTTCCTGATGGAACCAGCTGAAAAGGAAGGTATGGCACATTAAAAGCGTTTGGGATTGAGCTGAACGGAGAGGAAACATCGTCCATTGAATTTTCGTGAAAAGTTGACTGATGTATTGGCTGTATTCCAGTGGTGTGGGCTGCGCGGGAGAAGTGTGCCGTTGGACCCATGTCTGGTACTCGACCCTGTATAGGAAATTTTGAAGCATGACGACGCATTGATATCGAGAATGCGGATGCATTGAAAGTCGAAGCAGATCGGAATCCTTCGGTCATCGCATCTTTGAAGAGTAACGCGTCCTGGAACTCGGAAAGGTATTCGCTGTCGGAAGGGTGCAGGGCGTCCAGCGCGCATCGTTGTGGGACCGGGGAGAGAAACTCCTGGGAAGAAAAGAAGGGAGGTTGATCTTGGAAATCTGTCCATAAGTTAAGCGGGCTGCATGGAGTTCCGTTCGAGGATGATGCTTCTGAAGCATACGAGGATGTGGAGGAGCTGACAAAACTGTTGTACGTATTAGGGAGGTTGATGACATGGTCGCATTCGTTCTTGAGGTGACGCGCGGCAGAAACGTTTGCGGAACTTGAACTATCTTGAGATGATATCGTATTAGCTAGAGACTGAGTTACGGTGCAACGCTCCGAAGGAGGCTGAGAGCATTCTGAGAAGAGGTGGAGTACTGATAGACAGGTTAGAGGCAACTCCAGACGCCTAAGATGCAAGACAAACTGGCAGGGTTGTCCTTATGGATTTTTTTGAGTCTCTGGAGGTGACTGGAGACCTGCTTCCGGGAACGATTTTTTCCAGTTTTCTCGAGTATGTAAGATTGAATGAGCTGACAACGCCCGAACGCCTTGGCCCGGTTGGCGTTCGAGAAACGATCATCCGAGTCTTCATGGGCTGATACCCGGTAGTATTTGAGACGCCGTTTACCCATCGGAGGGTATAAAGCAACGGCTATTCCTGATCGTAGAATAATAAAATACTAAAGAAGGGTAAACCAACCTTCCATGAACGCAGCGTGCACGTCCTCGGGCCAGACATCCTCATATCTCGACTGCTTGAGTTTGCCAACACCAGGGACTGTGGGCGAACTCTTGTCAGGTGTGTCGTCCGCAGGGAGGGTAGGCTTGATGTCTACTCCTGTGGATTCCATGTGCCAGGAAAAGGTAACGCAAGAGGGAAAGGAACGAAGGGAAACTCACAGTTGAGCAGTCGAATGTCCCATCCATTAAAACTCCGCATCTTATCACATGACAGAAATCACTGATCACGCGATCACGTTGCAAAGTAGGCTTGATAACGTGACTTCGGCGCCACCGATTTGTCGCGTCCTGTCCCAAGTATTTTGGACAAGCATACATGCGTTGTCCTCGAGCTTTTTGACATGGCAAGTGTCTCAGAAGCTATTGACACGCTTAGAGCAGCATTACAGAAGAAAGACGTCGAAAGCAACGTTCAGGATGCCTTCGACAGCCTTACATCCTGTCTTGTGCTCTTGGTATGCATGCATGAATGTCCTGATCCATATATCTAACAACCCCACCGTGCAGAATTCCTCATCTCCTTCTGTTCAAATGATGCAGAAACTTCGCTCCGTGCTCCGCAGACCATTTCTTCCGCTTTACAATACTTGCTTCCAGCCTGCACTACAACTCTCATCCCGCGTCCTCTCCGTGGTATTAAGCAAATTATGCGATGCACACATCATCGAAGACGAAAATTCACGTGAAGCGTGGGATGTCACTGCAGACGTTATCTTGTCTGGTATTCTCGTGAGATCGTTGTAGTGTGCTTGTGAAGAATGCCTGCTAACGTACGCCGCAGGATTTCCTGGACCAAAAAGACGGTGGTGGGTATATCTTGTGCACCTTCATACACTACTCACAAAATCCAGCAGTCGTTGAATCAGAAGGTGCAGATTGGGAGGTTCTGTATCGTATCATTTGCGAATTCTTCTTCCTTGATTCCGGTCATGGACTGCCAACAGCATTCAGCACGACGCTTTGTTTATCCGTAAGCTCGTTATTCCTGCATAAAGTTGCATATATGCGCTTGATTCTTGATCTAAGGGAATGTTTTCAGGCGTATAATACCTTGACAGAAATTGCTGCCAGGCAAGCCACTGTTCGGAATGCGCTTCGTCAGAGAAATGTGCTGAGCGGGTAATATCCTCTCTGCTCTCGCTTTTCATGCCTGAAATCTGAGCAATAAATCGACAGTGAACGGCTCGGGGCTGCTATTTCCGGAACAAGATGTGGAGTCGCTTCACTTTTCTAGATACAACTCGGTGGCTAATGACATTCCATGTCAGCTTACCTGCTCCTTGAAGCGCTCTTGACGTTGTTTGCTCGACTTCTTCCCCCTGCTCACGTCGCCTCGCAAGGAAAGTCCAGAAGGTTCAAATTCGTGAAAGAAGTCCTGGGCTCCACAAAACTGTTCAAATGCAGCGCAGAGCTCCTCGATATTATGCAAAAGACAGTCATACATTGGGATGACGTCGCTGCCAAGATTATTGATATTCTTGCGAAGACCGACATTACCTAGTCAGTGAACGACTTCAATATTGAAAATTTAACGCTGATGCATGTGTTCCAAGTCCACAGCCTTTCTCCGTCGACGAAATTCACGTTTGTGGACGTGTCTTCCCACAGCCACTCGCGACGGACAGATTGATCATGGATAAACATGCTTTCCTTGTAAATATTGTGGCTGAACATGTACGGTACAACGATCCTTCGGTGCCCTTGATCATTATTCATCTCACGTTCTTTGATAGAATGACACATGCGAGAGCTTGCAAATGCCGTACTCCCGCATCCGCACTATCACCCTGGATAACTCAGAGAAAAATGCCCCAAAAGGAAAGGTGTTGATAATTGTCTATTTGGCCGCAGCACCGTTGATCGCCAAGGTTGAAATGAAATACACCAGTGCAAGCACGCTCTACGCAAAATTTCTGTTGCAAAATGACGCTGTAGCTAGGTTCATGGAAGCGCTACGACGACGTGGTGTGGTAAGATCGTTCACTGCAGAAAAGCTGAGCGCACTGTTTACCGGTCGCAGGGAAAATTGAGATTTCTCAATCCACTGCCAGTGGGTAGAGTGGATGGAAAGCGCAGGAATATTTCAATTGGTTCGGGATTTCGATTCGCAAACGACAGTTCCCCAATCCCTCCAACCGCGAGCTTCGAAGGAAAAGTCCAACATGTCAACCAAGGTGAAATCCAGCCAACTCTTTGTTGTCCCTTTATCGCTAACGAGGCGGCAGTTTATAAGACAGACATCGAGGACCCAACAACGCACGGCGACGCACCGTTGTCCCACGCTGGGGACACGCACTCTTCGCCTACCTCTGGTGCAAAGCCTCTCTCCAAGGACGAAACTCTGGTTCCGAAATCTCTAGAGTCTGCAGCCATCGAGGACGTCTTGGTTACTCCTCAAAGGGCTAGATTAATTCCATCTATCAATGAAGGGTTCAAACCCCTCCGGAGCTCCGCAGTCCCCTTTCATCCCGAAGAATCAAGAAGACCGGAACGCATCTTTTTTGACGACATCAACGAACTTTCAGAACTTTCAGATATCGAATTCGATTGCGGTACTACTAGCGAGAGAGCAGAAAGTAGAGCATCTGCGTCTTGTAGTCACGGAGTGAAGCCCACACAACACAGGACAGGATACATGCGGAACGATGAGTTCAATGTTACCTCTAATGGATCGAAAACGTCTTCTGGGCCCACCTCGAAGAATCCTGAAAGTACAGAAGGGGTTACTCAGAGGACGCCCGAAGCGAGGAAACCGTTGCTGACATCGGATTCCTCGATGTTTGGCCCATCATCCAGCACGCAAATCGACGCTTCCCCAAAGTTAGCATCGAACGCTGACACTCATTTTACTACAGTGGACTCTGAAGTCGTTGATGATCTATCCGGCGCTTCACTGGTTTTCATTGGTCCAGATGATGGATGCGATGTCTTCGAGAAGGAGTTTGATGTACGAGCAGGGAAGCACCAGGAAAGCTCAGGCTCGCGCTCAGCAAAAGGCAAACTTAGGCAACGAATGAGGCACCTTGCTCCGGCCTCAGATGCCAATCAAAAGGAACGCTCTCCTATCGACCTCACGAAGGATACAAACGTGCCGCCCAAGATCGCTGGAAACCGCCGAAAGAGAGAGTCTGCCGGGATTTCAAGCAAGTCGGTCATTGAAGTTGGTGACGAATGCTCGCCGCCTCGTAAGAAGAGACGTGAAGATAAACCTGCCATCGGACAGAATCTAGTCAAGTCTAACGAGACACTGTTCGGTACAGTTCCGACTTCCAAGGTGAAGGGATACATAAAGACGGCTAGACGCTCCTCTCCCGTTGATCTAACTGCAGTCAACTCTGACGAACCTGCCAAACTTAAGCCAGCCCTCCAAGGGAGTCGTAGGTCATCGAGGATCAGAAAGAGGCAAGCAGCAGCAACAGGAGGAACTCGGAATAATGCCGCGCATGGCAAAACTCAGCAAGGGAAACAAGCAAATGGTCAGTCAGTTTGTGGTGACGAGCGTCAGAAACTAACGAACGATTCTCTGCAAGACACTCGCGTCGAGATCGATCATGGCGCGGTATCAATTCTCAGCTCACGCCCCATTCCATCTACAATGAAGGATACCTCTACTGCAAAGATTGACAATGAGGTGGTGAGCGATCTCAGTCCACAGTTTTACGTCACGACGTTGTCGAGCTGGGCATTCGCTGTACCATAGCCTCTAGTGCAACCGATGGTGTCAAGAAGTACCAGTCTAGAGACGATCCTACCGCCCGAAACGCCAAAGGTCAGCTTTTTGAGGGTTGGCATTCGAGGTCATTGAGTTGTTCGTAGGGCAGCAGCAACCTCGCAAGCGCACCGAACCAACACATTGTCACGCCAGGCAGAGAATCACGGGAGAACCTTGACTGCATTTATGAAGTTGCTTCTCATGCGACGCAGGCGCAATTCCCCATCCAAATCGAAGAGTTCAAAGATCGCATCATGCGCACTGAAGCTAGCCAACTTCCGGAAGTCGACGAGTACTCGGTCTCTTTGAAAGAGATCGAGGAACACGTGAAGGTAATTAGCATGGCTTTACTGAAATACTCTGAACTCTTGTCGTCACCAGCCATCCCCACCGGTTATGGAATCGACACCTCGAAAGGAAAGGACCACTATCGATCTTACTATAGACGAATCCCCCGCTCGAGAGCAAAGTAAACTACGCAAGGCCTCCGCTGCGCCTGTCCATCCAGAGGCAAACGTTCAAATGAAGTTAGGGAGTCCCGAACAGTCCGAGAGTGGTACAGACCCGCCTGTGTTTGTTCCAACCCCTCGACGCAGAGCCCGTAGCGTTACCTTTGCATCTCCCATCGAGTACGTGTTAGAGAAAAAAGTCAAATCCAGGACGAATGTCAGTTCACCGAGGTTAGTTGCCTGTTCTTCCTTGGCAGCAACGAAAGAAATCGACCCCCCCACATAAACACTCACAGTACTCCGCCCCCCGAGACCCATACGCTTTCTCCCCTCAGGGTCCCACCAAAGACTGTTGGCGTGAGACGCGAACCATCCGGTCCAGTGACCGCCCGGCTTCCGTTACAAAACTTGAAGGGTAATCATCAATTTCCATGTCATAACGGGTGACTTGACTCAGCCGCAACAAAGCCTCGGAACCGGTACCCGACCAAAGTGCTGACGATGTCGATATTCAAGATATCGTGGAGGTGGGTATCGCTGTACTCGGTCTGAGTCGTTCACCAGCGGAGACCTAATCCTAATTTCTATTAGGTACTCAATGAAATCCAAGCGGTACCTCGTCCACCATTTGAGTTGTACTCTTCCATTGCTGATCAGACCTCTAGGTGATTATCAAGGGAATCTCTCACAGATTCAAGAACGTCAAGAAAGACGTACAGCTAAGTCGAGATGAACTTATCCAGCAAACTCTTGAAGAGCTACGGGGAATGGTCATCGAGAAGTAAATTCTCCGCACTCTCCAGCAAGCAGTTTGACAATCTTTCTTTAGCGCAAAATATTTCAACGGACTGCTACGCCTTGAGGAGGACTACCACAAGCATTGCAACGTTCTCACTCGTTGCTGGGAAGAGCTCATCGACTGCAACGACAGCCTTGCGGCGAAGTTTCAAAACACTTTAAAGGAACACGACAAGAATGTATCCGCAAGAGTATTTCCGAAGTCCCTTTTAACCATGCAACCTGTCCTTTCAGGCCGTCGTGTGGATGCTTAGCGCTTGATGGTGACAACAATGGACCCACAACGTGATGAACATAGAATTACGTGGGAATGTGTAGTCGATGGTTGTGTCATGGTAGTGCGACAAATCAGTTGAAGTCGTTTTGCAGGTCAAACTTTGATCCTTGTCGAACTCGTGATAGTACTGGAAAGCAATATTTTCACTGGTTCCGCCGAACATTAGGTGGCTACGCCGCTGGGTCCGAGTCATGCGACTTTTCAAATTGGTACCTTTTCCCGACCGCGGTTTCGCTCCACATCACGACTTCTCCGAAGGCCTATCGTTATCAGATCTTACTTCTCCACCATGTCAAGCAGCGATTTCCGCCTGCCATCGAATGTCCAGCCGACTCATTACGATCTTACCATAAAGACCGACCTTGAGAAAGAAATCTTCGAGGGCCTGGTGAAGATCAGGCGAGATACGCTTTCTTTTTCTTTATCTGTGCGATCGTGCTCACATAAAGTACTAGATTGGAAGTCAAAGAAAAGACCTCTGCTCTTACCTTCAATGTGGCAGACCTAGAGTTATCCGACATCTCGCTGCTCTCCCATGATCTCGGGATACAACAGACTGACGTATCTAGATCGTTTGATTCTAAAGCAGAGCAAGGCATCGTCGATTTTGCTGAAGTGCTACCCACCAACTCTACTGCTACCTTGAGTATCGTCTTCTCGGGAAGGTTGACCGGTGAAATGATGGGGTACTACAAGTCTACGTACCAGGATGGTGGCGAAAAGAAGGTGTACAGCCTTACGCAGTTCGCGGTATGCCAACTTGACTTGGAACGTGAACTTAATCTGAAGGCACCTGCCCTCACACAAGCCTACCGCTGCTCGACGGGCGTTCCCCTGCTGGGATGAACCCGCGCTCAAGGCCAGATTTGCGATCACAATGATATCCCACGTAGATACCATCAATCTGAGCAATATGCCCATTGCTTCCGAGTAAATTTACAAGGCAGAAACAGACAGCTACGACGATGCAGCCCTGGCAAAGATATTCGCTACCCTCAGCACCGAAGGACAGAAAAAGGATGAATGGAGGATCAGCAA
>QFES01001348.1:0-11407 GCA_003316375.1 Tylopilus plumbeoviolaceoides
TGGGTGATGTGCGGGGTTGTCGCCACGACCGTCGGTGGTCTGGTTCGAGGACGGGTCGGAGGTGGAGGTGGAGGTCCAACCGCGTTCTGTGAGGTTGTCTGAGCCCAGGTCGGAGCTGGCATCCACGCCTTGGTGGAGAGTGAGCACGTGATAGATGCGAGCAGAACGACCTATCACAATTGCGGGACACATATGGTGCCACATCAGTAGCGTCGAGTACCGGATCTGGGTCAGGCAAGGTGGCAGCGATAGGATCGACGTCGATCGTGACGGATATACGAGCGGGGTGAGTCATTCATTGTTTCATGTATATCAGGTCAAACGACAAACTCCATCTCCATTTGTACACGCCCCGCGTCACGAAGTCCATGAAGCCATGTGACGACCTTGCGTTGCACAATATTCCCGCTGTCCCTACTGGCTGGATACCCGACTCGTCTCTCGTGGATCAGCTGAACATCTTTGCTGGGCAACTATACATGAAGGACTACGAGGCATACATTCGGTTGTGTCGTTTCCTCTGCGTGTACGCAAGAGACCTGGAAGACATCAACATCAACTGCGACGGATTCATTTCGCCGAACAATCGGCCAAACCAATTGTCGAGCGTGTACACTTTTCAAACCTCGCCACTGCAGTCGGTAAAGAGGTTGATGGGGCTACGGAGGAAAGGCATGGGTTTTGCACTGACGCACATGGGGAAGCTTCTTGATGGGCGACTTCTTGATGGGGAGGATTTCCAAATATGATGTGGGTGTCGTTTGATTTCTTCTCGTGATTGCTGGGTTGGCTGATGCAATCGGGGTACTGTCGTTCAGAATAGGCTACCAGTACCAGCCGGCGACGATAACAAACGGCTGGACTCTGTACATTGACCAATTTACGGTGAAATGATTGGTTGTGAATGTGTCTTCTTGTGAATATAACATACCCGGGTTATTATATTGGTCTATGCCAGTGCATGTAGAATGATGTGGTTTGAATCAAGAGCATCTCCCAGCATTAGGCTTACTCCGAGCGCCGTTACTCGGGGAAGTCGGCTTTCGCCGAACGCACACGCCGGCTCCGAGTCTTGCGCCTTCATTGTCGAATGGAACGATGAAGTACGTGTTGCTGCTGAGGGCCCCGGCCGAGGAGGGATCGGACCAGTACGAGGCTGCGTTTGAGGCGAGGGATATACACCCCCGCTGGAGACGGTGCTCGTCCACAACGACGCGCTCAGGGACAAGATCGTCCATGGGCCAGAGGCGCTGGCTCTTGCTGCCCCGGGGGTGATCATCATGAGCAAGCGGGTTGTCGAAGCATGTTACGAGGCCCTCCGATTGATATCGCTGGTTATGGAGGCGATCCAAGGTATGTGGTAGTCATGGGCGCATGCGGAGGTCACCGCGACGCGTCTCGGCTGATTGGCGAACAGTTCCATTTTATGTCGTTGGAGACGCGACAGCAGCGGCGGCGTCGCAGATCTGTGCTGCCTTCGCGGCTGGCAGACTGCTCTATCTGACGGGAGACAAGAATCGGGATACGCTCCCTGGGATGCTCATTGCTCACCACTGGAGGCATTGCGCTGGATACGTTTCAAGCCTATGGCACGACAGGGCCGTCCACCTTTCGGGGTGATTTGGGGGCTATGTTAGAACGAGCCCTCGCAGGCGAGTGACACGACGCTTGCTGGCGACGGACACAGTCTGACGATTTCGCTGGTAGAGTATGACGGGTCGTGTATTTCGCGCTGTAGGCTGCGGCTGCATTCGTCACGCCGGTGTTGCACTGGTACTGGCAGGACGTGCTCCGCTTCGACACGCTCAAGGTCGCTGCGATTGGTTCCACGACAGCTTCCTTTCTGCGGGACACGCTGAAGATGCGGGTGGACGTCGTCGCGTCCAAGCCTTCTCCAGATGCGCTTTGTAGCGGTGTCGTCAAACTTCGACGCCGCTTGCACATCGTAGTGTTTTTACGTTAGATTCGCGTGTCGGCTTGGCTCCACCCTGGTATTTAATTCTCAGCTAAGACCTACCCGTCGTGGAGGGCACGTCAACCTAGGCTCGGTATCCACCAGATCCGACGAACCTTCCGGATTCCCTGAACCTCAGGAACGGAGGCCTGACCTCCCAAAATACCCTCCGTTCCGACTCCCAAGGACACACGCGTGACCTCGTTCACAAGCGTCGATAGTTGGGCAATCATGGAGTTAACTGTCATCTTCAAATCAAGCATTTCTCCCTGGACGTCAACATTCACCACCTTGCTCAAATCACCCAATGCCACATCCTTGGTGACCTCCGAGATGGACCGCACTTGATCGGTCAAATTGCTAGCCATTTTCTGCGAAGCAAGGTGCGATCAGGCCACGCCAACGGTCACCACGAGATGAATCCTCACGTTGACATTACAAGTCAATTCTGCCCAGGTTCCTTGTACACCCTCCACACGAGCTTGACCACCCAAGATACCCTGAATTCCAACTTCCAAGGCGACACGTGTGACTTCAGAGGCTAACACGCTCAATTGATCAACCATAGAATTGACAGTCCCCTTCAACGTCGACATTTCACCCTCGACCGAGATCTCGATCTTCTGGGTCAAATCACCCTTGGCGACAGCAGTTGTGACGTTGGCGATGAACCGCACTTGATCCGTCAAGCTCGAACACATCCGGTTCACCTGCGACGAGATCAACACCAAACAGGCTCATGAAACCTTAGTGAGGTACATTCCGAACCAATATGAACCAAACACCTTCGACATCGGGGACGTGTGCTTGACCACCCAACTTCCTTGAGAACCGACTTCCAGTGTGACACGAGTGACCTCAGCAGCTAAAACCCGGAGATGAATGACCATTCCATTGACCGTATTCTTCAAGTCCAAGATCTCTCCTCTAGCATCGACGTCGATTTGCTTCGACAAATCACCCAATGCAACTGCTTTCGTGACCCTGGCGATACTCCGGACCTGATTCGTCCAATTGGCGGCTAACTTGTTGACGACGCCCGTCAATTCACACCAGGTGCCTTCGACGTCCAACACGAGAGCCTGACCACCCAATTTGCTGAAGAAAAAAAGTATTTTCAAAGACGGAACAAAGGGTACTTCGATTAGGACTCACCCTTCCATACCGACTTCCTGACTGACCCGGGTGACTTCCTTAGCGAACTGACCCAATTTGTCCACCTCATTGCGTAAATAAGCACGTAGCACCCATTTCGTCAATCAGAAACTACCATCGTATTGATGACATCCTTGAGTTGAACCATGACGACACCCTGAACAGGAGCCGTGATCTTCTGTGACAAATCCCCACGGGCGACGGCATTGCAGACACGTGCGACATCCTGTACTTGTGCCTTGAGCAAACGAAGTTCCTCCACGGCACTCATGCCACTCTCAAAGGCAGCAATAGCGAGAGGACCAGGAGGGACGACAAGCGGTGAACCAGATGGCGATCCGTTGAAACCACCATTGGCACGACTTATCGTCATCAAGTCCGTGATCATCTTGCCGCACGTAGGGCAAAACGGGTGCTCGACGTGGGACGTGGGCGGCGCAGACGCAGACGCAGACGAGTTTGAGAGGGTACGTTGCAGTTTAGAAAAGTCAATGTTTTGGGGGATGTTGTCGAGCGACAATGACATGTTCTGGACGCGAGAGTTGATCGGTCTAGTGGACGGAGTGTGACCAACATCAGCGACGCCCACCGTTGGGTCCTCTGCCAACATCTCGACGTCCGCCGATCTATTGGCGCTATTGACGGGCGTATCTGACTTGCTCGAGAAGAAGCAGTTGCGTGCGGCGTTCGAGTGCTTAGTTGTCATGCTAGGCTGCGAGGAGAGAGGAGTTATAGTTTCCTTCTGAGACGAAGACGTGTAGGGGATATGGGTGTCGCCTACGCTGCGCCTTTTCTTGGTCTCAGGGCCGATGGCTTGCCAGCACTCGAAGGCCTTTATGGATGCAAGGGTGTCCTCGGCGGTGTACATTCTGCGTGCGATGACAGAGAGAGAGCGGAGGAGGGAGTCAGTCTGCCAGTCACTGTGTCCGTCATATCGGGGCGGTGGACATAGTTGGTAAGTAGAAAGCAGAGCAGTGAGATAGGAGAGAAATGGGTCATTAAGACCCTTTGTATAGTCGCTCATCGAGCTCATCGTTGAGGACGATGACGAGCGGCGAGGATGTAGCGGTGGTGGTGAGCGCGCCGGGTAGTCCAAGTCAATCATAACCAAATTGAGAGCTCCACTACTAGCTCCACACTAGACTCGCTTAGATGAACACTGACAATGCAGAGTTCAGTCCAATCCAATCGATCCCCTCCACGAAATCCTTCTCATCAATCAAAAAGTCCTAGACACCCTCTTGTCAGCTCTCATCAAAGCCCCGAAATCGCGGACAGCTCACCAATGCACATTCCACAACAGAACCCTTGACCTGGGCGAGACGCTCCTTGACCCGTTGTAGTGGAATCCCAGGTGCAACATGTCCCGTCTTGACCTTTGGCACGTAACTCTGTCCCTCCGTGAGCCACTCAACGCCCCACATCACGTACGCAATTACTCACCTCGTAGCCAGACCACGATTGCGCCAGGTTCGTCGGCACAGGCCGGAACAACTCAGTAAATATGATCCTGTTCCTGCGTGCCGTGGCGTATAGCAGATCGAGCGTTTCGTCCCCAAGTGGGTCTGCAATGGCAGCGTCCTCGAGAAATTGCGTCTCATCCTCATTGGGCACTGGCGCTGGCCGCATGAACAAGTCCGGTTGATCACTCGGAGGCTGGGGCTCGATAAGACCCAGGTGTTCTGTAATCGAGATTAGGTCCATGCATCGCAGCACTGCCTTCTTACCCCTGTATAACCGCCGTCTCAACGAAGCAGCAAAGCGTGCTGCCTTGTAAGGACTTCCGTCCATCGTCGAATCAATCATATCATCATCATCATCCACCAGCGCAATCTCAGAGTCACTATTCCCCTACGCAACCCCCCATCAGCTCAAAACAGTGCACATACTTCAAGTTGAGCGCTTACCTTCTGGCTGTGGTCATTGAGATTGGCAGACCCTATCTGCTGTCGTTGTCGGGTGCGTCAGGTGGCACGCTATATGCATCGTTGTTGTTGTTGCATAGGGCGTGCGGCACGCTTCATCGTCGGGTACATTGGGTGGGGTATGTGGCATACCGTACGCGCCATCACCATCACCGCCGTCGTCGGGTGCGTCGGGTAGCACACCATATGTGTCGTCGTTGTCGCATGGGGCATGCCGTACGTGGCGCCATCGTTGTCGATGTGGTCATCCTCGTGCTCATCGCGTGGTGAAGGACAGGTTGGTGTGACACGAGCAGTGGCACGAGCGCGCTGTGCACTGACAAACCATCATTGTTATCATTGTTGAGAGAGAGCAGTGTGGGCCCAGGAATGCTATGGTGTCGGTGAGTCAAGTCATTGGTGGAGAAAGTAGTGCGGTAGCACCATGGTGCCCAGGGGTCAATATTCGATCCCTGGGCACGACCAACTTGAATCTGCCACATAGTGGGCCTACAATAACCCACTCTGATCACCACAGCAGGTTATTGTAGGCCCACTACGAATCACAGTAGTGGGTTTTTTTTATGTTACACACCCACTACGAGTCACAGTAGTGGGTGGTCTTATATATGGTCTCACACACCCACTACGAGTCACAGTAGTGGGTGGTCTTATATATGGTCTCACACACCCACTACGAGTCACAGTAGTGGGTGGTCTTATATGGGGTCTCACACACCCACTACGAGTCACAGTAGCGGGTGTGATCAGTTGTCGTTGAAAATTTCCCACAACCTGGACAACGTTTTATATTCAGTTTCGAACACCGCTCGGCAAAGACCGAACATAGTACTCATATAGATGAGGAGCACTTAAGTCGTGGCCGGTATCTGTGCGCTGCCAGTGCCTGGTCTATCCCGATTCCTCCTTCCTTCCCTGTTTCCAGATCTCCGATTTGCATCCAGTGGCGGACCTGTCACCATCCTGAATATGCGTAAGTAGATACTCTTGCGACGCATTGATCGTCTTTCTCGATCGATATCTGGTTCATCCTCCATTGCAGATCAATAAACAAAGCGTACAGGATCTTACGGAAGGTCTGGGATCAGATGGTTGCCCATTGTTTGTCCTTAAAATGACTCTTGCAATTGGATCACGCGTCGGGTGGTGCATCACGGCTGAGTTCTCTTTGTTGCCCTTCCACACCGTGGGCCCCTTTCGGAAAGGTCAACGGAGACTCGCCGATTTCTATATCTCATCGTATACGCCCACCCTGAGCTCTCTCGTTCGCGTTCGATAGGGCTTTTCCTCCAGCGCCACAACCTCAGAGAAACGTTTCCTGGCGATTGGCCAAGCTCAAGCCCCCGGCGAGAGTGAACTTTATTCCTTGAACACCATTGCTCAGCTCCTCGATGTCCTGGCTACGTGCATGTGCCTAGAAGGAGAAGTCGCCTGTGTCTCCAGGGTGACCAAGGAACTCGGCCAAAACGAATGGGTGCATCTGGTCTGTTATGGCATCCCAGATCGCGGTCGGCCATTCGACTCTGCGTTTGCGTCGCACGATGGACATGTTACGATCAAGCGGATGATCAGCTATGAATTCAAGCACCCCGAATTTGCGTACCTCTCTGCATGCCACATAACCGTCGGCGACGAAGAAAGCCTGGATGAGTCGCGGCGGCGATACAGCTCATCTGGTTCCGATCAGTGATCGGGACGATGTAGGCAGTGGACAAAGGGGAAACGAACAAGATCACGTCGACGTTTTACAAACATATGGTGGGCGGGTCTGGTGGATTGGACTACACCCGGGCTGCGGCTGTGCTGCATCAGACGATGAACACGGTTGATGTACCATTCGATCGACAGATTCTCTATATACATCTTGGTGTCTAGCTTAAGCATGCATGTCCTCGCCTTCGTATACCTTGGCTCGCTTTGTACTGTCATGGAATATGCGCCATTGTATTGTGATCGATCGGTCACATGCTTGCGGTGATCACCGATCATCACATAGCAGCGGGTAAAATTCCGAGTGAGGCCAGATTTCAGGTGAAAGACAGTGCTGTAGTACAGTGGTATGGTGTTCAGATCATAAGACATATAATCTGTGAAATTCACCATGTAGGCCTTTCACATTCGCGCATAGCTTCAAATGGTGCCTTTTGATCGGGACAGCAGCTCCTCCATCCACCGTGGTGAGTCGAACAGCGACCAATTTTACCCGACGACAGCCTCTCTACGACGGCTCCTCATAGACGGTCTGGTTCCCAGACTATATACAAGGGGTATACCTAGATGCCTCTGCATTGCGCAGTTCGCGGACCTGAGCTTTGAGGGACTGATGGTCTTGACGCGAAGCGTAAACTTTGTACTTCATCTGTGGTACAGCAGTTAGTGGATGTCGTCGAGAGTCAACATTCATGCACGCACCATCGCGCTGTACAGTGTCTTCCTTGAGCTTGCTCTCCGTCCTGGATGACCTGGTCAAGCTCGATGTTCTTGCATTCGATCTCTGCGGTGAGCTGGTCGAGGTCACAGCGTGTCTCATCCTTGTCAGCGACAGTATCAATCATAGTGTCCAAGTAAGACCACGCAGGAGGTACCTTTCCCTCTCCAGTGGGCTACCGGTTTCCCAGCGGAACCCCTGGGTGCAAAGAAAAACAGGTGGATTGACTTGCGATACGACCAGGTAGGTGACTAAAGTGAAGTATTTTAGTGACCGTCGAGTCATCAGGACAAAAATGAGCCACACCATTGAAATAAAGGTTGAGAGACTGGATTGGTATATCCACTCTGTGAACGGACGTTGGAATAGAAACCAACAAGACCAAGTATGCCGCAAACCTTAGAGAACTGTCCTTGAATTTGCTTCCGTTCCATGGTACAACACTACCATCCCTGAGCTTCTGCATCAGCACCACAGGATTCAGTATACCAGGTACTGCCGCTGAGGTTAATAGTGCGCTCCAAATGACCGTATCAGGCGCAGTAACGTAGTTCAGCAGCTTTGTCGGCCTGTATGCTGGCGATCAGAAGAGTTTTAAACAGCCAACGACAGAACTAACGAATAGGAGTCAGCTGGTATAACAGATATATTAAGGATCCGCCCTGTCCTGAGATATGCCTCACAGAAAGTCATTGAGCCCCTCGTGAAAAAGGCACACCACCGAATGTCAATTTGGATAAAAGATGGTACGCATTTGTAGACGGCGAACCTTCCTAGCCCACGTTACACTGTCAAACTGAGCGCCTGTCTTCCAGAAACGCCTGAACCAAACCTCGAAAGGTTCATCGCAAGTGGTAAGTTTGTGGGCTAATTCGGGAACCAGAAGGGTCTTCCGTTCTTCATCCGTATTGGTGCACACGAGGGCTGCAATAAGGCCACCTGCAGAGGTCCCTGCGATCACACGAGGTAATAAACCAGCATCCAAGAAAGCCTTGACCACTCCTATATGGTCTGTATTCCGAGCGGTTACTGATGAATATCTCAAGAGTAAACATACGTACAATAACCGAATGACCCGCCGCCGGATAGGCACAAGGCTGAAGTCCCAAGATTGGTGCTTGCACTCTTGAAAAAGTGTTTCTTTTCCTCATTTGATAACTCAGTGGAGTCGCGGATAAACTGGAGAGCTTTTTCTTGCTCGTTGTGATAAGCTGGCAAAGACGGCTGTCACTCCATCATGGAGCCAAGCAGTGGAGCAACAACATACATTCGATTAAATTCTTCGTTCCCCAAAAGGTCTGAAACGGAGTGAGACATGAATCACTCATCTGGCAAGCAAATAAACGACCTCGCTGTATAGCCTTCAACAAAGCGTTCAGCACAAAGTTGGATCAGCCGGAATGTCTGTTCGTTACCTCGGTGATT
The DNA here is from genome assembly GCA_003316375.1 of Tylopilus plumbeoviolaceoides. NCBI lineage: Eukaryota > Fungi > Basidiomycota > Agaricomycetes > Boletales > Boletaceae > Tylopilus > Tylopilus plumbeoviolaceoides. The sequence continues at coordinate 8,888 of QFES01001348.1, forward strand.
CGACGCCGGCAAAATTACTGCGAATACAGGTTTCGAGTACTCCAAGCACGTTACGAACATCGTTCCTCTCTCTCAATAATTTGAGGGATCGATTCACCTTGTCGTAGATGAGAGTAGGATCTCTCAACGAGAGTATGCGAACCTTTTCGATCAACTTCCGATCGTAGAATGGGTCTGCATCAATCTGCTTCCACTTGTGGAAGTCCAAGTACCTGTCCATAATAAATGCAGCCTCTTTCCATTCCTGTAGCACGCGTCCAGGATGGCATCATGAGGATAGTCGGCATGAGAAATGGACTCACCTCGTATGTGCGTGAAGCACGGAGACGTCAATGGAGTTCGCCTTTCCGACCTCTCCCTGGCGGAACGTGAGGCAAAATCAAGACAGTTCATTGTTTGACTTACAAGCAGACAGCCATTCCTTGGTGTTGACGACTTTTCTGATGAATATGTAGAGACTAAACTGCGCGGCGATGAAGATGAAGATGAAGAGCTATGAGACATGTGAACACCATTGCACAGTAGCGGAGATGACAGGCGTGCATACCAAAAGAGGCCATCTGACGAGAAGGAACAGCCACTCTTGCCTATGCTCCGGAGACCTTGCTCGCTTCCTCCTCCTTGGGCAGGATCAGCCGAAAGATCGTTCGAGAGGGACAGAAAGAATACCTCTCCTACTTTGAAATTGATGGGAGCAGAACCGGAGAGGGCAGGCACCTTTCTTATGCGTGGGCTCTGCGGGACCGGAGTACCCGGCGACGAGGCGCCAAGGTGATCGTGTTCGTCAAGCTGTAGAGCGGCCTTGAATGCCTCGGTATGACTGTTTGAATCAGCGCCAGAACTGGGCAGAGATTAGACATCGCTTACAATTCATCGATGTAGTCGCATTGAAAGCTGTCTTGCTGATGTATGGTCATCGGGACTTTACTGAGCCACTTTTTCACGTTGGTCTGTCCCATCGCAGTCACCGCTTGCTTGACTGCTCCCCGCTTGACCAGACATCAATACCGCACAAACTCGGAAACTACGTTGACTGACGGTGCAGCGAGGCTCATGAACATGCGCGCACTCACAAGCTCTTCAAAGCTCTAAAATCAAGTCATCTCGCATACGCAACGGATGCAATGCTTGCAGGACGTACTCTCATAAGAATCTCTCTGCTACATCCCGCCATGCCAATACTCCCCCCTTCATCTGAATGGGTGCGGCCGAAGAGGCGTGGAATTCCTCCCGAAATGCATCATACAGCATCTCGAACGTGATCACGTCGTGACCAACTGAATGCGCGCGCATCGCAGCCACCAGAAGGCAGATCAAAGGATAGCATAGTGCTGTACTCGGCGCATACATTCAGCATCTGGTCCAATATCACGCGACGAAGACTCACCTTGCAAATCGCAAAACTTGTGACGAAGTCGCTGAGCCGAAACAGCCGCAGAGAGGTGTGACAACATCGGAAATGGCGACGTTGGCCGCAAGTTAGCAACGACAGTAGTCTAGGTCACTGTCACCCTCCGTCACACAGTAGAAAAACGAGTGCTCACCAGCACTTGCTTGAGCATCCTGATATCCCGTGTCAACAAAAACGTATCCCTCATTACATCCACGACCTTGCGATCTTCGAGAAAAGTGTGTACCGCAAAGGTCCAAAGAGAACTCCATTGGCTAGATCCATCCACGGGCGTGTTCAGTATTCGTCGCGAGAGATTCATCCAAGAGAATACATTAGACGGAGGTGCCGTGCGTATCATGCGACCCGAAAACCGACTCTTGATACGCTTTTCCAAGAGGTTGATAGTGTAGATACGGGTGGTGATGCCAACGACTGCTACTCCATTGTTGCCTTGCCCTACCTTGCAGCTCTGGACGGTATCCAAGAGACAGTAAAGTAAGGACTGCCTGGCACGATGGGCAAAGAGGTCAAACGCATCGATAATGATCACTGTAGGACGCGAGAGGGCGAGCAGCACAGATATCAAAGCGGGGAGGGGGGTGGTGGCGGGATGGATATGCTGGGACCTGAGTCGATAAACGGATTGGGCTCCTCCTCCAAGTTGTCAACGTCCTCTCCTGTCTCGCGCAAGAACGACTCGCCAGTTTGCTGGGAGAGTTGTCGTGCAATTTCACGCAGAGCTAATCGGTCATTATGTTGTGTGTGGCCAGACAGCAAATCTGGCAAGTCTTTGATGGCGCGCTCGACAAGCTGCCGGATGGTCAAGACACATTATCATCAGTCATAGGAAAGGCGTACAGAGGGTTTCCCACTTCCGCGCGGTCCAAGCAAAAGACAACTGTTCCCTTCTCCGCGGGTCGTCATACCATGCAGTAATTCGTGTAATTGGGTAGTGGCAGTGTTGTTAGTGGATAGGTAGTCATGATCGTCCAGGTCCAGGGACTCTGATTAGAGTGCACCTAGAATGGCGCGTTTTTGTAGTTGAAGACAAGGCACTAGGTGAGGGGGCAAAACACCAGGGAGTCTGACGGGAGAGGGGAGGAAGCCGCTGGCTTTCTTGGGTGAAA
>QFES01001354.1:0-17537 GCA_003316375.1 Tylopilus plumbeoviolaceoides
CAAGAAAACTATGGTGTGGCCTTACCAAAAGTGTATCAAAAGTGTATCAAAAAGAGTCAAGTGTATCAAAAGTGCCAAAAGTGTACAAAAGTGTACCAAAAAAGTGTAGTCAAGGTGTACTGAAAGTGTATCAAAAAGTGTAGTCAAAGTGTATCAAAAGTGTACTAAAAAAGCATAGTCAAAGTGTACCAAAAGTGTATCAAAAAGTGTAGTCAAAGTGTACCAAAAGTGTACCAAAAAAGTGTAGTTAGAGTATATCAAAAGTGTATGAAACCAAAGTGTTAGTGATTTGATAATTTGTGGGAAAATTAGAGTGTGTGTGGGAAAAGTAGTTGATAATACTTGACAAGAATATTAATTATTTGATACTCAGACTCTAGAAGTCTAGAAAGTCTGGAAAGTTTGGAAAGTCTGGAAAGTCTGGCAAGCTCTGGAAAAGCTCTGGAAGTGGCTGGAATACTGGAAATCTTGGAATACACATGGCTAGTTTGCTGATTTAAATTCTGTATATAGGTAGTTCCATGAAGGGAGTTGAATGTAAGAACCATCATTAAGGCAAATATAGATAGTTTTTTTACCTATGGCAGCATCAACTCAAGCTTGGTATGAATCTTGTTTTGTGTCATGCACTTCTAGGATGACTTATTTGCATCTTGTGACAGTACCTGGGCACAATGATGTATGTTCCCCTTATAACAACAACTCTGGCGTCCAACTACTAGGGAATTGATGTCCAAGCATGCACATATATATGGTTACCATATGTATAATGTTCTTGGTTTCTACTGTTGCAATTGTCAACAGTGGCACTTTGCATATGTTTTTTTCTCTTTTCCCCTGCTATGCTTCAGCTGGAATCTTGTCACAACTAACAGTGATATATCTTGTGAATGACTTTTTTGAGGTATACCTACAAGCAATCCCAAGAGCCCAGTTAGAGCTGGAGATGGGGCTTATTGAAATTCTGGATTTCTTCCTCAAATTAATGCAGCCTCTCAACTTTGCAATCAGTGATCAAGACTTCACCCAAGATGTCAATACTCAGCTGGTTCCACAAGACCAAACTTGAAGTATCGCTTGGGGTGGAGTTAAGGGGAAAAACTATGGTTTAATCATGAACTTGGGGAGAAATAGTGGGCAAGGACCTGCCAATATCCTATTTAGACTACCATTCATGCAAAGGTTCTATATAGTTGGTATTAGTTTGTCTCTTGGAGGACATATACTCATTGATTACATTTGTCAGGCATTTGATGCACACAACAAATGTGTGGGATTCGCTAAGACATATATTTTAGTAGTACTTGTTGGGTGTCTGCAATCTGAACTTAGTTCACTAACAGGACTTACTCTTAAACAACACATCTGGATGGCAAATATTTAACATCTTCATGTTCATAGTAATATTCATTCCAATATTTATGCTAGTTCAAGCAGAGACTCTTTGCTGCTCATAAAGCTACTGTCAGGATGCATGGTCTATGAAAGGCTGTGGACTGAGTCTATCCAAACAGCAGCTGAGCCATGTCCCCCTCTCATGTTGATACCCTCACCCTGTAACTAAGTTCTACATCTGAATTTTGTGTCATTGCATTGTCTAGCATATCAATATCCTCATACTCCTGAACATGCTCACTCTGGATGAAAGGGATGAGGTCTGGCATGCCTGGATGCACAATATATCAGATTGCATTGTGCATGAGACAGAGATCAACAATTGTCCAACAATACAAATGTTTGGGCATTATTGGCAAATGTAGTTACATATCTCTTCACTCCAGTGTTGTCAGGGTTGACTTTGCTCTTGTTTCATTGTTACTCTTCGTGCACAGTTGTGCAGTTCTCTTCAGTCACTGTCTGTGCACATCTGCACCGTTTTCACTAGTTCACACTTGGTAGTGTAACACAAATGGCATTTTTTAAGATGGTTTCAAGTGTGATTACCTCCCAAACTGGCCTATAAAGTCCTATAGTGTGCCAGGTACTATAGGAAGTCCAGCCAATAGAGCATAGACTTTATAATGACCGTTCTACATAATTTACTTTTATCATCAATCGGGCTATTGTTTAGTAAATCATTACTAGCAAGGCCAATGATACTGTTTAGGCTCCACAATTCACAATTTTCATTATTGCTATGCCCATAGGTCCTTAAGCTATCAGGAATACTCTTTATATAGTCTCATACCATTAGTAAACCTTCTATATCTTTGACTTTACTAGCAATTAATTTTTTCCTTTACATTTTCTGTATATACACTACCCATTTAGCACAACCTTGCTTATTTCAGTCCTATGTGATGATATGACTCTGTTTCAATCATTTATAATTCATATCAACATAATTATTCATGATTTTTAAAAAAATAATGACTTTGTTTTCTTTATCATGGCAGTTGGTAAGACTATTTCAAATAGTTTCAGGACATACAGACATGGCAATAATAGAATTTATGTGTTGTATAGCCTAAACAGTATCATTGGCCTTGCTAGTAATGATTTACTAAACAATAGCCTTATTGATGATAAAAGTAAATCATGTAGAATGGTCATTATAAAGTCTATGCTTTATTGGCTGGACTTCCAATAGTACCTGGCACACTATAGGACTTTATAGGCCAGTTTGGGAGGTAATCACACTTGAAACCACCTTAAAAAATGCCATTTGGTTGATAAATGTGCTTCTATCAGAAGTGATTGATTATAAAGCAAGATAGTGGGACAATGGGAAAGGATTGCTATGGAACAATGTCAGAAGTAGTTAGAAAGCATGCCCAGAAGGTTTGAAGTAGTTATTAAAACCAAAGGAGCTCATACCTAGGACTAAACATTCTAAAAAGCTTAGGGTCAAATAAGTGTCCCAATGAGGTGTCATTTTAATTTAGTTGCCATTTGATCAAATATTAACCAAATTCTATAAATCTTGGATGGATAGAAAGCCAAGAGTATGTACCTTATTTCATACACTCATAGCTTAGGACAAGGGTTAGTGGTTATCAGGTACCATCATGTTTAGTGAAAAATATGCAAACATTGGGACACTTATTTGAGCCACTGTACCTTCATGCTTTCCTCCATGCTCTAGGCCTTGCAAAACGCCCTCTCACTTGCTGCCTTGCAATACCATTTGGCTCTCTTACATTACCTTCATGCTTTGGGCCTTGCAACATGCCCTTTCATCTGCTGCCTTGCAATACCTCCATGCTCCAGGCCTTGCAACACCCTTTTGCCTGCTTCCTTGCAATACTATTGCACACATTGAACTTTGCAAAACACCCTCTCACCAGCTGCCTTTCAATACTGTCTGGCTCCCTTGCAATACCTCCATTCCCCAGGCCTTGCAAAATGCCCTTCTGCCCACTTCCTTGCAATACTACTGTGCATCTTGAATTTTGCAAAATGTCCTCTCACTGGCCACTTTGCAATACAATCTGGCTCTCTTGCAATACCTCCACACCTTGGACCTTATAATATGCCCTTTCACCAGTTTCCTTACAATACCATCACATGCCTTGAACTTTGTGAAACACCCTCTTACCAACTGCCTTGCAATACTGTTTCTTACTCATCTCCTTATGCATGCTATGTCCCTCTGTTACTAATGTGATGTCCACTACTCCATTTATAAACTCCTTCACAGTCATGTATTAGTTTAGCTTGAATATCAACTAGAACTGTTGAACTCCTCTTCTGACTACTTCTCTCTTCAATAGGACTTCTCTTGTCCTAACTCTGTGTCATCTACCTTCGCTCCAAAATATCAGGACACAAATGTCAGCAAGGGCACAGCACATAAGCTAAGGCCAACATCCCCTAGGAATCCAACAAACTCTGAAGTTCCAGAGTTGTAAAGGAGTTTATCTCCAGCATGGCTCTAACAGTGTGCTGGAATGTAAGTCCTGCAGCCAATGGTCATTTCTCACCAACAAGCACTGTGTTACTAGAATGGGATACAGTAAGAAAATGAAGGTTGCAACTACCACATGTAAGGAGTTCATTGTGATCCTTGACTAATTGGAATTTGGCGAGATGACATTTGTGTTGATTTCTGATGATCCTTTGGCCATGGCATTGTTTGTTTGTTATCAAGAATCATTGTTCTGACCATGGTACTTTATATCCAATAAACAAAATGTTTTAATGTTGCATCTACATAATGTGGTACAGTATGGTTAGGTGGCAAGGCAAGGTCAGAAGCATGGTGTTGCAATGCACTTATGCTTGTGACAGCTCGTCAATGACCTGTACAGTGCATGTCGGTGATTGTACAAGCACTTGTGTTTGTCAGCAACTTGTACAGCATGCATTGATGACTGTACAATACTTGGTGTGTGGGCAGTGCTGTAAGAGATTTTGTAATAAAGTGATTGGACAATAAGTTACCATTATGTGATGCTGTGCACAATTGTAGTGGCACTGTACAGTTGGGGACCTATCTGTACATTGTGACCATTGTGACACCTTGTAGTAAGCTGTACAGTCATGCACATTAATTAATGGGTTTGCTGACGACTTTAAGTGCCAGGGCCCAAAGGAGCTAGCGGCCATGCAAGCCTAACACCTCCCACCAGTTATTCAGACTATCAGATGCCTAACCCACCCATGCCTTCCCAACTTGTCAACCCGAACTTTGTTCAGGTGTTCATCCCATCCAATGCTTGGCTTTACATGGTGTCCATGATGTGTAGTTGTGGTCCCATGGTACAAGCCTAGTCAGTGGAAGACTTTCCTGTTTCTTCACTAATTCAATGGCAGACATTAGAAGTGAACGTTATGCCCACACCTCGTGAATATGACAGTAACTATCCACCTGGCATCCCTGCTGACACTGGCATTGGCAACAGGCCTCCAAGTTGTGCTGGTGGGACTACTGATACAGTGGAAAACAATGTTGTTGGCATAAGTGATAATAATGATTATAATGATTGGGTATTCAAGTTGGCAATGTCATGTTGATATTACTATGACTATGTACAGAGAGCCACCATGACTGGGAACAATGCAAAGAGGAAATGGTCAGATTCCAATGACTCCTCTCAAGATCCACTTGCCAGTGGGGAGAACAGCAAGAATTCCAAGTCCAAGTTTCTGGTTCCAGGGATAGTAGTAAGCAATCTATGCTACTAAGTCAAGCTTATTCTGATGCCAACCACTGACAGCCAATAGTCTTGAAACATAAAGTAGTAGCACAGGGCTTCCTGGACTGCGTCAGTACTAGAAGAGCCTCTTCCTCTGACTCCTTGGGCAATGATTGTGTTGACATGAAACGAGTGAAAGTAGAGTCACCCTGTGACTAGGGTCAGAACAGTGGTGAGGTTCATTGTAGTAGTTGATGTCCTTATGTTTTTTTTGGTCTGAGTCTGCAACACAATTGAGCTTCTTGCAATATGTGGGGTGACCAGCTGTGATGCAAAACACATTGCTAGCACCAGTGTTCAAGTTGCAATATGGAAGGAGGGAGGAGGCATTGCAATATGTCAACAATGGGCCTGGGGACAGCTTGTAAAACAGTGAAGGCTTTGCAACACAATGAGCCTGAGGACAGCTTGCAAAACAGCAAAGGGAGGCAGTGGGAGATGGCTTGCAAAATGGTGAAGCCTGAGGGGCCCAGGAGGTGTTGCAACATGTTGACATGCAAAATGGCAAAGGATTTGCAACACAGTGAGCCAGTGGGGACAGTTTGCAAAACAGCAAAGGGGGGCAGGAGCCTGAGGTGTTGCAACAAGTTCACAATGGGCCTGAGGAGTCAGTGTGGACAGTTTGCAATATCTTACAGTGGACAGAGCAAGTGGCTATTATGCAAAAAACCATACAATAATGACCACAGATGTTGCAGAGCAGGTGGTGAGGGCGAGGACGTGTTGACAGTGTCATCGTCATCATATTATTGTTGCATTGTACTAGTAGGTATTGTTGTCGCCTGGAGGGGAGGCAGCAGCAGGAAGGGGTGAGGGCAGGTGAGTGAGGACAAGGGTGAGGGCTCTTGCTGTTGCATGTTGCATCCTCACCCTTGTCATCCATCCATCATGCATGTCACACCACATTGATGTTGAGGTTCTAGTCCTCATCTTTGTCCTTGTCATGTCCATCATGCATGTCACACATTGTGTCGAGACTGTCCCCATCATGTCCACCATGCACATCTACCGTGGGTCACTGGGCCAACCTGTGACAGGTTGGTACCCATATACTACTAGTACCTGTGTTGAGTACCCATGATGGGTAGGTACATCCATGGGTGAGGGTACTGCACTGTGACAGAGGATATGTGCAGCACACACGGCCAATGTTTACTAAACAAAGGCTGCCTCACCATTCTCTAAATCTCTCAGGTTCTGCGGTGACCTTGAACATGGCACTTCCAGTTTCAACGTCAAATTCTTCAGCATCTTCATCAACGTTGGCACATCTTCCAATTCATCGACTTCGACATACAGTTCCAATACTGCCAAGGGTTCGCTTGGATCAGCCAGGTCAACCTCAGAGCTAGAAGTTGAATGTTAATTTGGCATGCATTCAAAGCTCGTTCCACTACCTCTGGGAGTAGGTGATGGTAGAACCAGCTTGCCTTCTCCTTCAGTCGTGCCCTACAGGTGAACAAGTCGCACCAGCCAACATCTAAAATCCCTTCATCCTCACCCCTTGGTGTGCCTCCTGCGACGTCTGGGGATAACCTTCAGTCTACATTCATTTCTGCTGCATTGCCCAGCCCCATACATTTTCAAGTTGGAATAGCTGGGTTTATCTCACTGCACCCTCCAACTTCAGCGCCTCTTGGCCCCCTGGGTTGCTGTCGCCTGGTCCCACACTCACCTTCTAGGTATGTTCCCTTTTTGTGTCGCAATGGTTTGTTAATACCCACCTCTTGCTTTGCAATTTGCATTCACACGCTCAGATTCTCTGTCATGCATTGCCATGTTTGCTGTTGTTGCAGATACTGAGAAGTATTCATGCCTCAAGCCAGTACCGCTCGTCCACAATCAAGATTGTGCTCTACGTTTGGCGCAAATTGGCCCTTTGTTGCACTGCAGGAAAAAGGGTGAGTTTGGGCATTGTGTCTATGCTTGGGTTTTTGGATACTCATGGTGATTCTAGTCATGGAGAGCATATGATGAAGGCACAAGGTGCTCCCAGTATTGTTGCACCTGCGCGCATAGCATATCTTCTGCCTGTGTCGATGACGCGATGTGCATTGTCTCTACCCACTTTTGCGGCCGAACGGTAACCATACACTGCTAAAGTCAGTCCTAGCTCGCCCTCCAGTCGCTTCGGACCAAAGTACCGCCAGTCTGCTCACACAAGAGCCTTTGACCCAGTTTGTCGACACGAATGGACCTTTGACGGGCCTGGTTCTCGTGAACTCCCCATTTTCGAACAATCCAGACAGGGCGGAGGGGGAAAATGATGTGGTGCAGGTGCAAGATATGAACTTTGAGCTCAAAAGCCTGATGAACTAACCACAATTCTTCCTGTGGTGATCCAATCAAGGTTCAGATGATGAAAATTGCAATGAGTACCAAGATGCATGTCTTAGCAAACCCCACGCATTGGTTGCTGCCACATCATATACCAGTCAGACCAGCAATCGATCAGGTTATATATTTGGAAAGACAATCCCGACCGTCACGGTATAGTAATATGCAATGTATTGTCCATACATATATTGATGTCTCGTTGTGGTACGGTTGCAGCTATACTTCCTGTTGGCATTGGGCAACTTGCCACGTAGTACTGGTTATTTGAAAAGGAGCATCTAGACACTGCCACAAAATTTACAATACAGTGACTCAGGTCGGATGTCATGAATCCCGACATCTGACAGCAGACGTACGAAAACTCCTGGATAGTGTCCAGGCATCGGAGTTGATGAGAATTCAGCATGAAACACAGTTTAACGTCGTCGAACTCTTTCTAACCCGAGTAGAAGACCATGAACAATCGAGTTCATGGCAAAGATTTATATGGGAGCAGTGAGTTTGCCGAGCGGACTAGAACGACTTGACAGAACTTGACAGCGGGTATCAAATGACACGTGTGGGTGTTACTCATATGTATAAGTGTGCGCAACCCAGTCACATTGTATGTTCCCTTGTGACTCAGACCTCCAACCCCGCTCCTTTCACTGTGGACTGAGAGCGACATCGTCAAACATGCAGCTCAAAGTACTCCTTACTGCGCTTCTATCACTCTACGTGGCGAACTTGGTGCAAGGAGGCAACCTCGCTCAATGCGAGGGCGACAAATCCGTCGATAATAATGGTACGCTTTGGTTTGCATGCTGGCCTTCAAAGGCTGACGGTCAATGAAGTTCCCAAATCATTCAATCCAAGCAAAGATCACGGTTGGTGGCACCTTCCAGAGAACATACCAGAGCCTGGGCTGACACTATTGAAATAAGACAAGTTCAACCCATTTTGGCGTCAAAGATCACTTGCGGACAGAGAGACAGATAATTAACATGCACCGTGAACAGGAAATCGGGCGGTCAGTAAGCTATTTATGTGAGGGACATGCCAGAGACTGACGTCGGCAGCAGTTGCGGGATTTCCAGGCTAGAAACTACATCATCACCATAATGGTCCATAGTGCAGATTCCACAGCTCGTCCAATGCCATTTCGCTGTGCATCCATGAACGCTGCGCTAAATTTACTTAGGGTTTTGAAAGCATTCTGTATATTGCAGATGCTTGTCAACCTCCACAACCATGGTGCAGTATCATCGGGTCACCAGTAAAATATGGAAAGCTCGATTTTACGGATGAGAAATGTCCCGAGAAGAAGTCTGCGATGAGACGTGGGCCACAAATACGCGGAAAGCATGAGCGTAGTATGGCATATGCCCATGTCTGTCTCTCTCCTGGCATCTCCTGGCACCAAGGGGTAACCCGACTTCTCATAGTCGCAGGAATTAGAAAGGAGGGAGAACAGCCCTCTGAGGGGGATGGACAGGACGAATGGCTGTCATGATAACGCGGGGACTCCGCAGGATCCAGGGACGAGGAAATACGAACCAGAGAATTCAAATCAGAAAACGCGGTGGGAATATATACGCTGAGGAGAAACCAGAGCAGTGCAGATATTGACATGAAGACAATGTTAGTTCCCTAGTATTGAAAAATGGGGTGTTAGCAGATGGGAGACGTTGCCAAAGGAATTCTTTGAGTAGCACGATCCGATACCCGGAGGGACTACAACGGAGAGTGCGAGGAACCGAACTGTGCGGCCACATGTGCAATTATACCAATATCCACGAAGCAAGAGCGACATCACTAAAGCCTTCCGAACAACCCTAGTGAGACGTGGCAAATCGAAGTGCGAAGGCTGGTCCTCACGCAGGTCAACCTTCATAATCCATCGACTCCCGATCCGAGCTCGTCACCCGCGCATACTCCGACAACAACCTGTCCTCTCACATCAGTGACATGGTCCATTACCATGTCGTGGCACGCACCGATACAGATAGGCCGCTACGTCCACCCTTCTCCAGTATCGTCGGCCCCATGCCTGTCCCGCAAGTGCGACCTGTGGCGCCAACGCATCATGTACGCGGAAAAATGACATAGGACACTTGGATCGGGATGTAATGCACCCACGGCATGATTCGCAAGGTGTACCTGGCCACTCAATGCGCGGGTCAGCATCGCACACCCAGCATGCAGCAAGCAGCACACCATTTGGGGTAGATCATCGCTCCTGGTACCACGATCAGGCAAACATGAGCAAGAAACGAGATGGAAACATACGTCGAGGATGAACTTGTACTGCCCCTCTTCCTGCATCCCCTGGAACTCCATGAATGGCCACGACTGCGCCATCTCGTCACACGTCCCGTCCCTTTTATCGCATGCAGTCGGTGATTCAGTGAACGCCACGTCCATCCAAGCCATATTGGCCTGCCTGAGCAATACCATCTCCGGTTTTCCAACTGGACCCGGGCCCTCCTCTGTCGGGGGCACGTGCAGCACGCTCATGTTGCCCTCGAGTGCGTTCATCAGCATGACGAGCCTCGCCCGGTGTCCGTTCACCCACCAGGTATCCGCTGCGGCCCACATCCCCGTCGAACGCCGCCAGCCCAACTTCGAATTCGTTTTGTCTTCCCACGGCAGGTCGCCATCATATGCCCCCCAACCCTCCGCTTCGGCGTCCTCTTCCCCTTGAGCGTCTGAGTCGGTCAGAGTGAAAATCCCAACCATACGGTGTCGTGATGGAGCAATGTCGCACACAACGTCGAGGGAGTGAGTCGGGGGGACATCATGATGCTTGGATCTAGCCGCGTTCAGTGACTGGAGGCAAGTCGGCGTGTGTGAGTGCTATAAGCAGGTCACTAATAACGTGTTCATATCATCATGAGGTGGACATACTTTTCCGTTGGCAGCTGCTTCAAGCGCCATGGATTTAATTTTCAATGTGATAAAATATCAGGACTGTCATAAGGAGAGATCGTGAATCGTATGGATGGTAAGTCATGCTCGACTTCGCGAACGAGAGCGAGGATGTTGTTGATTGTTTCGTTCAGCTGTGATTGTTTGCGTTCTAAGGTAGAATGAACGATTTCAAGTCAGGGCAGCGCGTCCGTCTTTGCGACGGTGATGATGCTATCGTGCATCTCGGGCTCCTGCTGATTGCGCGCTAGCTCGCGAGGATCGACTCCCCAAAAAAGGTTCAACATCCTCATATATTTCATCATATTCGTCAGGCAAGGGATGTGATGTCTCGCGACGTAATCCCGCCCAGCGGATCCGAGTCGTAGGTCGAGAGCATAGCGCAATCACGTTCGATGCACCATTTATCGAAACCGAGTGGTGGTGCGCGTCGGTAACGTCGTCTGTACTCTGCGACGGCCTCACACCTCAGGCAGCACATTTTTCGAACTCCGACGGTCTTACAGACCCATTTTCGTTGTAGGCGCTAATAGGTCTCTTAGACCCCGCATCCCGAAGGCCTCGTTTGACCAAAATGGAACAGGCCTTGTTTGAGGCCCATTCTGACCTTGTCAGTACGTCGGGTTCGATCCCCCGAACCCGCCGGGCTCCCTTCCGCCCTTGTTCGAGGCCCATGCTGACCTCGTCAGTACATCGGGTTCGATCCCCCGAATCCGACGGGCTCCCTTCCACCCTCGTCAATGCCTCCCACCAAATCCATCCAGGCCCCATTCCGCCCTCGTTAGTACACGCGTCGCACCGGCGGCGGCACGCGGGCCGCGCACGTGTGCGTCGTTATCACGTTCACACGCCCCTCTACAGTTTGGTTGTCGTCCCCCTGGCCCTGGCCCCTCCACTCTTGCTTTCTCACCCTCACTTTTACTACGCCCCCGCCATTCCATCCCACCCTCACCTCCTCATCCCCGCCTTCACTTGCGATGCGCAACAACAACAACCCCAACGACACGACGCAATACGCATGTCGTCGTTGCCCCTGCCGTGGCCCCTCCATCCTCACTTTCTCGTCCCCACCCTCGAGTGACCCATTCCGTCCACCTCACCTCCTGCCCCAGCCCTCTTTCGTGTAATGCACGACAACGACGCGACGCAACACGCACATTGTTGTCATTCCCCTCGGCCCTGGCTTTCCTGTCCCACCCAGGCACACCCTACAACGCACGACAGCGACCCTTGCCATTTCACTCCCGCCCCTGAGTAATGCATTTCATCCACCCTCATCTCCTGGCCCCTGTCCTCACCCGCAATGCATGATGATGGCCTACCCTCACTACTTTACCCTGCCTTGGACTGTGACATGCACGAGGACGATGATGCGGCGTCATCCCATTGGTCCTCCTTGCCCGTGATGCACGCAACTTGCGAGTCAGCACGATAACGAGAACGATGGCCCCTGGTCCTGCCTCTCTGTCCTCGTTTCTCACCCAAACCCATACCCCTCGTCGTTACTCGCATTGTTGGTAGCCTTGCCGCATTTCTTATTTAGAAGCGATCTGTGTCCCTTTTATCTTATCTATCATAACGTATTTACAGTGAGGACATTTGTACTTAATCTATGCTATAGCTGTCTATGCTGTGTGCTCAGTCCGTGATCAGTTGCAATAATACTGTACGCTGTCAGGGCCCACTTTCCGTCAACGTGCGCTCTTCCTTCTGGTTCCCTTCGTGTTGATTACGTAAGCTATCTCGAAGCGCTCCAGCTTCCCCAATGGGTAATTCCTCTTTCACTTGTTCTATAGTATGGCCCCAAGACCAGGCACTCGACTTGCTCAGAAAACTTTCGGAGGACTTGGAAAGCACTTCGAGAGTCCACGATGTCCAAGGGACAAACAGAAAACTCAACGATATGTCGAGATAGCCGGTCAATCCGCCAAACGTCGCCGTTTGGAAGCTCGCCTTGAACAACTTCGCTCTGAGGTCCCATCCTCACCTCCTTCTGTTGAAGCTTCATCCAACCAATTTGATGAGGATGCGCTTGGAAGTGAAAATTACATCGACCCAATTGATCAGGTGTTTGTTCCAGGCGACAGCGAATGTCAAGTCACTGATGCCACCCAGCTGCCGAACGAAACCTCGGAAGCCCAATATCCCGCCCGCAAGGGTGTCCTCCCCGATCTCTCCGCCGAACGTTCGTGCAGCAGCTGGAAAGCCATCGTTCCGACTCTGCTCAGACCATACCTGCACTATGTCTCTCGAACGCTGAGCAAACCACTTCCTCCGCTTTCACCTTCCATTACTCTTTGTGGTCGATCTCAGTGCACGCGCAAATCGATCAATATTTTATGTTTGCTGTTCGATCGTAAGCACATTTAATATTTCAGAAATTATGCCTAATCGACTTTAGATTTCACCCCCATTGAAGTTATAAGCTGTGAATGTTGGACACTTCCTCAAATCCTTGTTCACTTTGGTCTATTCCCTACTGCCCCTTCCCAGCCTCGTATGGCTGTTTCCGTCGACTTACTGTCATTTTACCGTACTCTTTTCGAGCGATCATGCGACGCTGTCAACGCCCTTGCCTCAGCGTTACATACCCACTATGTCCGGCGAGGTTTTCACGTGGTGAATAACAACGTAAGTTATATTTGCGGATGGTGAATGTGGCGTGTGCCATCTGATTACCACCCAGAAGGAAGCTATTCAAGACCCTTTTCGGCGCAGCCTCGGGATGGCTATTCAGTGGTACGATGTCCTGCAAGTGCAAGTAGAACGACAGGTGGAGGCTTCCCTCCAAGTTTGCCGAGATCGTATCAAGACGTTCAAGGATGCGCAGACCACTCCCTTTTCCCCCCATACTCCTACATCCATTGCTACACCGGCCTGCTCATTTGCCACTCCCACGACATCATCCGCGAGTCGGCTGTCATTCAACATGCCGCCCAAAAGTGCCGACACGACCTTCACCCTAGGAAACTCTTCCTCCTTCGAGAGGTCCTTAATTTCCGGAAGCTGTGCGCAGATCCTCGTCCAGCGTTGTCCTGCATGCTTCAGCGGAACCACATTTGGCAAGTCCCTCGATGAAGGTGGGGATATTCACGTGTCCACAGACGGAAATTTCCACCACCGGCATCGTCGCTCCGCTGGTGACTGCCCACCCTTCTACGACCCAGCTTACTTCCTTCCCTGAACTCAGGTAGATGCAATGGGTCAGCATATCGAGACTCAACGCAAGAAGCCCCCTAAACGCCGAAAAAAAGCGAAGGTACCTGACGAAGCTATTGATTCGTGCGAGTCCTCCTACGATGCTGCTGATGGAAAGAAACAGAAGACCTCGATGGAGAGCTTCGACGACACTGGCCTCATGGCCCTCATTTGCCGCCACGACATTCCCCTCTTCTTTGCCAATATCGACTCTCCCGGAGAGCAACAAAAATATGCTCTTTCCCTTATTAGCCATCTCTTCTCACTTCTCCCGCTCAGCGCCACTGTCGTGGTGTTATACGACGTAGGGTGTGTTCTGGATAGGTCGCTCTCTCTGGTGAGTATGTCACTAAATCCCGATATGCTTTTATGATCTCACTAACCCTCAATAGTACGACATGCTTCCTCAGGATGTTGTCTCCCGTATTCGTTTTGCCACCACGGCTATGCATGCTTATGGCCACGAATGGGCATGTCAACTTATTTTTAACCCGCGTTTAACTGACGGCCTAGGACTATCGGATGGCGAGGGCACTGAACGCCTTTGGTCTCACATGATTAAGCTTATCGGGATCGAACGATCTTCCTCTGTGATATCTTAATGTGATGTTTTCGAAGCAGGCACTAACTTTTCCATAGCGACAACGCCGTATTTGGCTAATTGATCGCCAAGCTGCCGCAGTTGGCAATGAAATGCGAATGGACCTCGGTGATTGGATCAATCGCCACCTCCGTCGTGGCGTGGGAAAACAAGGGAAAACAGCGTCCAACGACATCGAGCAATACAGTATCCCAGTTGAAGAGCTGCGAAAACAATGGGCTTCTCAAAAGGAAGCACAACTTTCCGTTCGAGCCCGTAAGTGCTTAATTTATTAAATGACAGATACTTATGTTTTATCAGATGCTCCTAGGCGTCTCAAGAAGGAGCTTGATACTGTATTGGCACTCCAGGCCGACATCGATAACATCAATCAAGCGATCCAAGCCGCAAAGATCGCACTAGAGAAACAAGGCATTTCTGACAATACGCTGGGGGCCATGGCAAGTTTGGAGCGTACTCATGAGCAACTGATGTCCCAGATTGATGTACTCTATACTTCGCTCAATGTGGGCGACAAATTCCCTGAGCTTCAGGATATCGACCTCGACTTTGTCCGGACTCTACTCCTGGCTCGCGACTTGAAGATCAACATACGTAAACGGGCGATAGGGAGCTTCTTCGAGTGGGACAAACTGGACCGGGCCATTGGAGGGGCGCAGAAAACGCTCGGTAAAACAGCATTTGATTCAAGTCACATAGTCTATTCTCACTTTTCCCAGGTACAAAACTCCATCAACGAACTCGCAAGGCTATCAGCAAGCGCCAACCGGCCTTGATGAGTGCTATCCGGAAGTTCAATACCTATTGTCAGCAGCTTGAAGAACTCTATGACCCGTCATGGTCAATCCCGCTTCCCGCCCCTCTCCCTACCAAATTGAATGAGCTTCGCAATGATCAGTTGTTGATGGAAGATATCTGGATCGCCCCATCGGTCGGACGCATTCCTCGTTGGATAGAAGACAAGGACGTCCGTGCAGGAATTCGAGCGATGCTCAAACGCGATCGGTGTTTAGAAGAACAACATCGACTTGGCCTGGAGGCTGACAATCTTTGCCGTTGGTTTGGCAATGAACTTACGACGGTTGAGCTTGCTCTACGTACGCCAGCCAGTACGTATCTCGAAGGATATGTTATTGCTACTAACTATCTCTTCAGACGAGGCCTTCTACCTTGCCCTGCAACATCACCGCGAGCAACTGTTGATGCTCCCTCCACGTTGGTCAAGTTCGTTGGCATCAAGGGCACGATTCGATGCGCACATCAAGGATGCCACTGAAATGGCCATTAAGCTGTCAGGCGGGGTGCCTGAGATATCACTATATTGGGTCAACCATACTACCTTCGAAGCCCTGCCGAATGAAGCCCCGCCGAATGAAGAACAAACAAAGGACGACACTGCCATAGCAGCATCTGTGGCTCTCGATCCAGATCAGGCCATTTGGATTGATTACCTCACGGAACAACCATCCGATCCCTGCGACGACAGCGACAACGATGAGAACGAGCCCAATGTTCAATCGGTAGAAATTGCTTGGGATCTACCGGTGGTACTTAACTGCCGTCTTATGGGAATAATGCGAGAGCTGATCGCCGTTTAGGACTTGAGCGTTGATATGACACCGATTCCCCCAGAAAACCTGCTCGACACAGAGACGTCAAGAGTTCTAGCCCCAGAACACGGATTACGCCGCATCACATTCGAACATCCAGACATCGCGATGCTCGCTTCTCCCACTTCATGTACAAATGACGTCTGTATCAACGGTTGTATTCCTCTTCTCTTCGCAGCACTCGGAGTTCCAGAGGAGCATCCATATGCGGTATTCTCAACTTTCGATCTGCCACACGCAAACTACGACAACGATGATCACCTTTGGAGAGTGACCCGGCACACAAAGTTCTGGGCCAAGGATACTTGGATCATTCCTATCCACCGACCCCAACACTGGGTTTTGTGCCTGGTTTATATTACTCGCCGCGAACTCCGCCTCTTTGATAGCCTGGCTGAACAGAAACCTTGGCATGCAGACGTCGATGTACGTTCTGCTTTGTGTTCTCCCTTTATCTCTGATAATTTCCTACAGAACATCATGAAACTCGTTACCCGACTCTCGAGCATTGCGAAGACCCATTCCAACCCCGAGCTCGAATCTGTAATTGGATCATGGACTGCGCGTCCCATCGTTGTAAGCATCCCCCCCTCATTAGTCTCCTCTCAAGATACTTATTCTAGTAGATCGACGCCTTACAGACGAATGGGTACGACTGTGGGATTTGGGTATTGGCAAGCATAGCAGCAATATTGCGGGGATTCGATGTGACGGGGCTGAAAGAATCTGACGTTCCTGCATTCCGACACTACCTACACTCATGCGTACTAGCCACATACTAGCCATTTATTGTTAACATGCATGGCGGACATACCATCTACATTCTCTATAGTGTGACATCAGGAGCTACTTGGTACAGTAATAAACCCCTCCGTTCGAGACCGCTCACATCCGTCCCCTCGACGAGAGGAATGATTTGCAAAGTCCGTCCGCCCACATCCGAGAGGAGTTTCCGATGATTTCTTTCAACTCCTGGGTGATCTTCGATTCGGCGTCATCCGGTGCAGCTGACCTGTGAGTATCGTTGAATATAGTAGAATTCTGCACGAAGGTGTACTTACCTGGTAGAGGTGGAAGTCTTGTATGGCCGGCCGACGCTTGTGTTGCTGTCAGATTGAACAAGACCTGGCTTGATGGCAGACTTACCGACGTGAAAGTGAACTAAATGTGGATGGATCGCCCATTAATTGGACAGGCCATTTCGTGGGCCTGTCACCCGTTACTAGTTAGCAATGTGAGAGTCCAAAAAATAGAACGTAACGAACTTTGATTGGGCAGCAATGCGTTTGCGTTTTGCGACGAGTTTTTCATTGATAGCGTCTCGATTCCTAAGACGGGGTAATGATGGGTCTATACAGAGACTGGCAAAAGTAATACTGACTTTTCATGGTATTTCGCCCGGTAGCGGCGAGCTGCTAGGGCTTTTTCCTGTGGTGTCACGTATTTCTTGGGTCGACCCATGAGTGATTAGTAAAAATAGTAGTGCTAATGGGGTAAACAATAGGAGGAATACACTTCGAACCATATTACCCCTTGGGACAATGGTGCTCTTACGGGTCAGTTTATGCAATGCGATAGGAGATTTATTCAACACAGATATATATTAACCAAAACACCAAGCAGAGCATCATCCCTTAAAGTCTGATAGTCGACTATACTCACTTATAGGGCTCGTCGGAGATTTTTTGTGCTGTCGTTGCCCGTCAGGACGACGAAAATTTCAACATCCCCATATTCTACCACAAG